>JASAMX010006070.1:0-43066 GCA_030248175.1 Microlaimidae sp. YZB2_3
TTTTGTACTCCGTTCAGTTACGTATTGCTCCTTTAGCAACCTTTTTCTCCCCCCCAACCAACGCCCCTGAAATAAAATCCTGACTGCGCCACTGCACATTATTATTAAAAGAATTAAAAAAATAAAATTTATAAGTTACAATAAGGTCTTATTTTAATCTTACACAGTTTTAAAGTATTTATAAGCTTGTTTTCGTTTTTTACGCGTTTTGAGTTCATTTTAAGGCAGCGCGGAAATATTGGGTACACCCCCCTCAAAATTTGGGTCTTGCTGGACACCCCCCCCCCCTAAAATTTGACCCCCCTTCCCTAGTACCCCCCAAAATCCGAGAGGCTGCCCACCTATGCTTCTAACTGCCCCCAAACTTAAGTTTTTGAGGTCAAAATGCATGTTTTAAGCAATAAAAAGCTCAAAAAATGCTATAAAAAGGGCTTTTTGACCTAAAATTAACGTTTTTTATACTATTTTCTTCAAAATCGAAAAACAATATGGGTAAAATGCACTCCATAAAAAAAAACGATATGGGTATTTTGCGTTTCTCGGATTTTAACCCTCCCCCTAATTTGGGGTTTAACCCCCCTCCCACTCTGGACCAACTTGCCCATGTATAATTATACCCATAGGTGGGCAGCCTCCCGGATTTTTTTTTGGGGGTATACCCGACCCCCGAAATTCGGGGGGTATACCCCACCCATACATGGGCACGGGGGGGGTTGGGGGGGTTAACCCCCCCCAATTCTGAGAAAGGGGGTTTAACCCCCCCCCCACTCAGAAGTGGGGAGGAAAAGTTAAGAGGCCCCCAATTTTGGAAAAATGAGAGAAAAAAAATGTCTTTAAAATGACTTCTAACTGCCTCCAAACTTAAGTTTTGAGGTCAAAATGAATGTTTTAAGCAATAGAAAGCTCAAAAATGCAATAAAAAGGGCTTTTTGACCTAAAATTAGCTTTTTTACCTATTTTTCCTTCAAAATCGAAAAACGATATGGGTAAAATGCACTCCAGAAAAAAAAACGATATGGGTATTTTGCGTTTCTCGGATTTTAACCCCCCCTAATTTGGGGTTTAACCCCCCCCCACTCCGGACCAACTTGCCCATGTATGACCCCACCCCTGAAATTTGGGGGGGGTCTCCCGAAAATTTTTTGGGGCGTATACCTCAAATACCCCATTTTTAGTACTGGAACCCCCAAATTTTAGGTGGGGGGAGGCATCCGGGGTATTCCCAAATTTTAGGGGGGGGTGTCGGCTATAATCGCGATTTTTTTTGGGGGGTGTAACCCCCCTGGCCACCTATGGTTATACCCCCCAAAATCCCGATTATAGTCGACACTCCCCCACCCCCTAAAATTTGGGGGTCCCAGAATTAGGTCACCGCCCTTCGCCGGCTCCGGGGGGGGGGGGGGTCCACACGCCGGGGTGTGGAGGTTTTGGACCTCGAGGGGGGGTCACACCCCGGGTGTTTTTTTTTTTGTATAAAAAGGACCCGGTGGTGCTTGGGGTGTTTTTACCATTTTTTTTGACCAAAATTGACAATTTTTTGACGAAATTTGACCATTTTTTAAGCATTTTTTGGGATTGTCTGAGTGGGGGGGGGTGGTCAAAAATGGGCCTTAGGGGGGGTCAGGGGTTCAAGGGGTCGATGGGGGGGAGGGGTCAAAAATGGGCGTTATGGGGGGGATAGGTCTCAGAGGCCGTAGAAGGGGGGTGGGCCCCCCCTCCGCCCCCTTCGGTGACCTATGGTCCCAGTACCTACTAAAAATGGGGTATTTAAGGTATACCCCCAAAAAATTTTTGGGACACCCCCCCCCCGAATTTCGGTGGTCGGGGTATACCCCCCAAAATCCGGGAGGCTGTCCACCTATGGATGTATTCCGTAAAAACCCCTTTCTTCATTTTTAGCGTTTGTAATTTTGTGCAAGTACAGAGGAGCTTTCTACAATTTTTTAAGGTAAAGGGGGGTTTTGTTCTTGCCCACTTATGGTTTAAAGTACTCTTTGGCCGAGGCGGTTGGAGGGTACTTCAAAGGCCTAAATAATTTGTTTTCCTTATTAATTGTGTGGGAGTGTCTCAAATTTAATGCGTATAACGCCTCAATATAAAGCGATATAAAAGCAGTCCGATTGGCAAAGCTCTTAGAGAGAACAAACTGTCATTATTATTACACAACAAGTCAGAATCAGTGTAAAATTAAAGTGGCTCTGACTTATTCTTTTAAGGCAATGACAAAACGCCGCTCAGTGTGCTGGGGGTGTTGACAACAGCTGTGGGCAGTGGTTGAGTTTTTCAGATTACGTGGGGTGGTTTTTTGTCGATCTTTTTTTTAACTTTCACCTATCCCTGCGAGTAAATGGCGCGAGAAAGATTTCGCCCATTGAGCACAGCTTTCGGTCTCAAGTGGCGCCGAGAGTTTTTTAGCGTCCATCAGACACGCATGCTGCTTGAGAGAATACTAACTTTCAAACTTTTTTTACCACCACCCTTCGACGATTTGTTGTGATACGACCATAAATGTGAATAAAACATGTTTAAACCATGGGAAAAAACGTTGTTTATGTTTAGCAAAAGTGGACAGAGAAGGGGGGCTGGGCCGGGCGGGGTTATAACCTCAAAAATTTTTAACCCTTTAACACCTAACCCCCAATGTTTAAACGATAAGAAGAAAATATGTTTACACCATGGTAAAAAAAAGTATTATGTATTTGGTATTCTTGCATTATGCGAAGGTTAATAAATAAATAAATTAAAAAAAAGTTGTGCGTGTCTAGCATAGCTGGGCAGGGAGGGGGTGGGCTGGGCGGGGTTATACTCTAAAAAATCTTATGTACCTTTTCCACCCCCTCTCCCAAAAAATCGGTGATATCCCATCCCACAACAAATATTCCTCTAAAAATTGACGGGTGCTTCCAATACCAAAAACGCTGAAAATTGATAAAAAATTCAGAAGCCTTCCGGGGACCAAAATTGTCCCAGGTATAATTTACCCAAACACAAACCCCAGGCTGCCCACTGATGGTGGTTAGAAAGAAGTGTATTTATTAATATTTAATGAACATGTCTAAAAGCCAAGACAAACAAACACTATATAAAATACAACAAATACCTAAATTTATAATTTTTTTAATTACCTTCTTAATGTTAAAACTTAAAAAAATCTCGGCTTTCAAAATGACAGAAAAAAAGAGGGCTTAGGTGCTTGGGTAAACAATCTTTCTTAATATATTACATAAAAGCCAAATTTTTAAAGCCAGATTATACAGAGTTTAGGGTCGTTGGATCCGAGGGAATTTTGGATCCGAAATCGAATGGATGCGCTGGATCCGAATCCGTTGGATCAGTAGTGTAATTTAAGAGCCAGGCTCGGCACCCCAGTTAATGCCAATGCAAAACTTTCTGTATGTTTTTGGATATTTTAAAGAAGTGTGAATAGTTTAAAAATATTTCCTTTTGACAAACTTTTTAGGCAAGATGCAATATGTATTTGTCAAAACGGACAAAGCAGTTCCGCTGAAATCGGCGAAATCTTTACAAAAACCATGTATGCCAGCCAGTATGCAATGCTAATGCTTGATATTTTCCGTTAGTTGTCATTTTTCAATAATTTTATATTAATAGTTTTGCTTTCAATTTCCACTACCACTTACTGTCGTCCGTTGTAAATTGTAATGTAAGATAAATCTTGACATAAACCAATTTGTTTAGCTTTCACTTATTAGTGGGCAATCATATACCTAATGTGAGATTTCAAATCTACATATATGTAATTCTTTGTTGACTGGCGCCGGCGGAACTGCCGCCTATCCGTCAAACTGTCATCTGCAACAATGAACTGGATTGTTCTTCTATATATAAATATAACATGGGACACACACATTACATTTGTAAGCTTCACAAATCAATCCCCACCCCATTTCTGAAGGCCGGCGCAGGCCTCTTCCAATTTTCCAAAACATTCGTCATCATTTCAAACCGGCTGGCTTCATGTATTCGATTGTCGATCTACTATACTATTGGGATAATAGGCTTTTCCCTTTTCATGAAACATGCAACAAATACCACTTGCAAGCTTCACAAATAAATCAATTCTCATTTTTATAGCTAGACCTCGTAGGTATATTTTTACCAAACATCGTCTCATCATTTCGAATCAAACCGGCTTATATATGTGATTTGTCGATCTACTATACTAATTTGATAGGCTCTTGCATTTCTACCCATTCGTGAGAGGACACCCCAGCTTTTTCCAAAAAGCGTAACGGGTTTTTCACACGAGTTTCTCCACCGATGACTAGACCGCGCAGTGGCGCCGCTGAAGGACTCACACAGCGGTCACGCTTCGAGACGCTTTGAAATCCTAATGCATATCAATTCGTCAAAGCCCATTGCGTCTCCAGAGGCGCGCAAAGAAATCATCCAAATCAGCGCCGATTTTTCGTTCACAAAGGTAATACCTACCGCAAAAAGATATTCTAGGAGGGTCATAATTGAACCTTTATATTACAAAAGTGTCGTTCCTTTGCTGCTTAGTAGTTGATTATTCAACCCGCAGAAAGAGATACGATATATTATTATATATAGTATTCTAGGCCCAAAAAACCTTCCTTCATTTATACAAAAGCTAAGCTGTCGTTCTATTACTTGGATTTTACTAATAGAGTAATTGATTTTTCGACTTTAGGCGGCACACCTGACTACACACTTTTCTGTGATTTTTATCTGTAAAGTATAGGACAAAAATTTTGAAAGCTGCATGGTATGTAGTTAATTTTTCAATTTAGGCGGCACACCAGACTTGACTTATTAGTTTTTCATAATTTTAAATAGTGGAGAAAACAGTTACAAAACTTTCAAGGGTGCGAATCAATATAAAACTAAAAGTGCTTTTTTAACCAAGATATTTAATCAAAAAAAGCAGGGCCTGTTTCATAAAAACCTTTGTAAATTCTAATTTTTACAAATCTCCGCCTATTTTTTGTAAAATACCCGATAAAGGTTTTTCGACTTGTAATCCAGAGGGAGTATCTCCGAGCACTGCTCTGCACTTATTGCTCGTAGCCACGTCATTTCACTCGCTGACCGATCAATATTCGCCCTGTCGTATATCCTCTATCATGTAATTTACAAAAAATAGGCGGAGATTTGTAAAATGAAAATTTACAAACGTCTTTACGAAATAGGCCCCTGGTATCAAAAAATTAGATATTTCCAAGAAATACACTATATTTCCGATGAAACGAAAAAACGTTATTTTTTAATCTCAACAACAGCGTTTTTTAATTGAATGTATAATACAAATTACATGGATATTTGATAAAGCGTTTTGCGAAGCGTGAGAAAAATACAAGAACCGTCTATAATCTTTTGTTGTTGTTTTTTTTTAAATTTTACCTACCCACAGAAAGGTCTACAAGGACGACCACTAGAAAAATTAAATTTCGATTTGCTTGGTAATCCAATTCCCCAGTTAAACTTATAGCATAATAAACCGAATCGTATCACCACATTCCATTCTTTTCCATTCCCCATTTTCGTCCAAAACTCATTCCCTTCACTTTCTATATAGTCCGCGCTTGAAAAAGACACCGCCCGCCAGGGGCACTGGACTGGCACACATGCTACTACTCCTTGGAGTCAACGTCCTATATCAGGGCTATGATGACATGCAAGCCGACAGGATGGGACAATGCGGTCCGCACAAGCAGCCGACATTCTCCGAATTCCCCATTTCCCTGTGTTACCTGTTCATTAATTAGGTTTAATGGAGGGGGAAGGACGCTTGGTGTATAGCCCCGTTAATGTGTCATCCATCAAATAGGTGAAACTGAAACCTTCTCGCTTTTATTGTTTTCCATCGGGCTCAAAAGTCCGCTGGTCCTTTGGGACCGGTTTGTCCAATGCCGCATGCTTTCAAAATAAAACGAACGATATATCATATTGGTTTGAATCGGATGTGCAATTGCAAATAATTTAAAAATTTGCTTGCGAAGAATTTAAAATTATATAAGTGATTTTAGTTAAATTGCTAACGGCTGATGATGTTTTTAGCATCTGCCATTCCCCCCCCCTGCGTGCGGGGGGGGGTTTATAGAGGGGCATTGGCTTTCTAAAATGGGGAAACGGGGGGCAGGGCAATTTTTTTGAAACGGGATTACGGGGCAATAAAACAAGAGGCAAGCAGAGGAGAAACAGAAAAAAAGGACAAAAAAAATTAGGCTAAATTTAAGTTAACAAAAAGCACCTATTTAAGTAAAAATAGGTGTAAAATGGCTTAAAATACGTTAAAATAGGCTAAAAATTGCGAAAATTGCGCAAAAATAAGTCAAAATGGCGCAATATTGTTTAGTACTTTTTTATTTTTGGGCGAGCCACTAATATAGCGAGGGGGGCATTTCCAGATTCTGCAAAGGTCTGCGCAACCTATGCGCTAATTCAGCTTCTTAAAATAAATAAAAGCTTGTTTTTACGTTGAAATTAGCATTTTAATAAAACTTCATTCAAAATTTAAACCCAGAGATAATAATATTTTTTTAAGTATCAACCCAGAGAATAAAGCTAGACAAAACATTACGAACAGGCTGATAAAAACAAAATCTAAATAAATACGATGCTTAGCAAAGCAAGCCCTGACTTGTTTGTAGGTAAACACGCTGGCTGAGCACAACGTTTGATTTCGTTTTATTATATATACAAAATAGCGCTTATTTTGCAGGTGTTGGCTGGCCCTTTTCAGAATATATAAGAGCAACTAACACATATGGAAAAGATTTGGAAATAAAAACACTTATAGATTTTTTTTAAAATCATCTGATTTCGTTTGTAATTTTAAGACACACACGCACACCTGTGTCTTTGTTTTCTTTATAAAAGATTGTGTACTAAAATTTAATGAAGAAAAATGTTTTCCCAAAAAAAAGATTTTATTAAATGGATAATAATAACATATGTTATCAATGTTTATGTATATTTTTCTTAAAAACTAAAGCCATAAATTTTGTTTCGAACGTAAACGACACTGTATTAATTAAAAAAATCATTTTAATTACAAACGTGGGTTTATTTTAGTACCTAAAATATTTTTTGCTAAAACGCAAATATAAAATTTTTTTTCCACATTAAAAAATATTCACCAAAACGGTAAAAACCAGAAATAAAATGGGATGGTTGGGAAATCTCTGGATCGTGCACGGTATAAACATGGTAGGTTAAACCCCAAATTTTGAAAAGAAGAATTTAATACTTCAGAAATAAGGTGGTTGCAATGGAAGGGTTAATTGAAGAACACCTACCTTTCGTTATTTAGGAAAACTAAACGAAAAACATGCCTCAAAACGATTTTAAGGTCTAAATAACTTCAAACTTACCCTTTGAAATAAATAATTTGAATCATAACAGCTCAAAATGCAAAAAAGGCCTTTTCTCCTAAAATAAGCGTTTTTTTTACTTTTTAAAGTTTTTTTTAAATCGAAAAATTATTAGGAGGTAAAATACATCCCAGAAAACACGATTTGGCACCAAATAAGATCCTCGGAGTTAAAAAATTCTTTGGTTTATTCAAATTTTATCATTTCGTTTCAAGAAATCTGAGTTCAACTTATAGTTTGCACTCAGAAAAATTTAAGCGGGTTAATTTAAAAATTACCAATTAATTTTTTGTTTAAATCAAACACTGCTGCTTGAGTCTATGTTTTAATTTAAAAGAATTCAATCTGAATGGACAATACTCCTACCTGTCTCTGTTTTGTGTCTGGACATACACAAACATCTTCAAATACAAAAAAATTATATTTTTACAAACACTGATACCTAATTTTAAATTTACAAAATTCAAAAAAAAAATTCTTTGGAAAACTCTAAAATCCCTCTCCGTTTTTATTCCTTCCTTTCCCGTTTAACAACCACTATCAAGCTTTTTCCTGCATAACGTAATTAAAAAACTGGTTCCCAGAGCGGTTTTAGCCGACCCCTAGGGTTCAATGCCGTCACTCCGCTCTCCATTCTTTTCAGTAGGCCGTCGGGGGTGCGGCAGGTGCTTACGCATGGTTCGGACTCCCCTTCTTCAGCATATAATCGCATTCTCCGTGTAAGAAGAAGGTTCGCCGCCCCCGACCCTCCCACAATGATTAATGTGTTGCCAAGCCAGGCAAAATGGGTCACGATTTAGTTTTGTTCTTATTTTAGTCTTTTACCATTTAATTTGACATAAAGAGTCGCAACAACTCACATTCAGTATAAAATCAACGTGACTTTAACTTATATGCATTTAATCTTTATAACTTGAATAAAAGACACAAAGATCACGTACAGGTGTTGTATACTCATCGCCTTTTCGTTTTCTTTTGTCAAAGCGTTATACACACATTGTAAGGCAAAAGGACGGCAGAATAAGGACGCCCCTCTGTCTTTTGCACCAGAGCGTTTTCCTTTTTGGGGCCGTTTGGGAAAATCTGGTGCGCCCCGAAGTTTGCACCTGTGTCGGAATACCAGCAAGCCATGCCATGGCTCCTTGTTTTACGTCCAAGCTACTCGTCCTGTTGTATGATAAGTACAAAATTTTGTACTCATTAAAAATACAAACAGATCGCAGTTGCTTGAACCCAAGGCCTCCAAAATCCCTTTTTTTATAAACAAGAGCTTTCATGAACCTAAATTACTTTAAATAATTCATTTTAGATAGCTTTAATTTTTAATACATTACAGAGTGATTTGGAAAAAAAAATTTTTTTCTAATTTTTTAAAAAAACCAAAGGGGGGACCCTTACAAAATTTTTTGCCTTCCCAGAATTTGAGGGGGGATTAATCCCCCCAATCCCCCCTGGCTACGGCCCTGAAAATAAAAATATTAGGCTAATAGCCTAATATTTTTATGGCTTCAGTATGTATTTGTTATTTAGTAATTGTTTAATGCTTTTAACTCTACTCCAATTCCTAAAACTTTAATTGTAGCTAAGTTTACAAGTATAAGTTTTTATGTATTACATTTACTAAATTTGGGTTTAGCTGTAATTTATTCTTTCCTAGTTTTAAGTTAATCTTGGTTTAGTTGTGACTTGTGATTATGAAAAGTTATGTTTTGCTTTGGCACTGTCGATTTTGTGCACCCGATAAGAGCACCAAGCAAGGGTTCTAGAGGTGGTGTGGTAGTGGCATGTTATCTGTCTATTTAAAAATAAAGGTTGTATCGTATCATATTTTCCAGAGAATTTCATAAGGGTCAGGAAGAGACAGATGGACAGATCCTTCTTATAGGGTTTGCGTTTGGGTAGTATATTCTACCTTTTGCTTTTTGGGTGGACTTTAAAAATTATTTATGTTTGAACTTAAAAAATAAATTTAAGTGCACATCATTTTTTACTGATCGTTTACACATTAAATCTTTAACATTTTTATTTTAAAAAATAAAATGTTTTTACGATCTTATCTTCTTATTTGTGTTTGTAAATATATTAGGTAGGTCGTGTAGGTGAGAGGTTCTAGGTCACCTACTTTATATGTAATCTTTGTTTAAGAAGTATTTTTCTCGCCCTATTGTTTGCTTTTGCTTATAAAAAATTAACTTATATTATATGTAAAATGTATATAGATATATAATATTAGGATTGATTGCTAAGGGTAGAAACGTGCTGCGCTGATGGTGGCATAGTACTGGTATTATTTACGGCTATAAAAGCTTTCCGATCATAAACCGAGAACCGAGACAAAGGGTTTCTATATATTTTTTTCTGAAGAATCATATTCTAGAAAAGGAGATGTCAATGTGAAGTACTTCCGGGACAGGTGGCTTTCTGTCGTTCTGTATGTGGGTACCTACATGTTTAAAAGGAACTGGCAATATAAAATATTTATCTTCGGTTGGATTTACATATACCACCAAAAAAATCCGCTGGCCTTTTAAAATTTGAAGTGTAGTTTTTAGTTTTCACTACACTTACCCTCAAAAATTTGAGGTGGGGTTCCGACTTCTAATGTTATAAAAAAAGGGATTTTGGAGGCCTTGGGTTCAAGCAACTGTGATCTGTTTGTATTTTTTAACTACAAAATTTTGTACTTATCATACAACAGGACGGAATAGCTTTATATGTAAAACAAATACGAGCCATGGCATGGCTTGCTGGTATTTCGAGACAGGTGCAAACTTCGGTGACTCAGATTTTTCCAAACGGCCCCAAAAAGGAAAAACGCTCGGGTGCAAAAGACAGAGGCGTCCGCATTCTGCTGTCCTTTGCCTTAACAATGTGTGTATAACGCTTTGACAAAATAAGTCAAAACGTTATATATAACACTCGTAACTGTGATTCTTTGTGTCTTTTATTCAAGTTATAAATATTTTAAACGGCACATATAAGTTAAAGTCACGTTGATTTTATACTGAATGTGAGTTGTTGCGACTCTTTATGTCAAATTAAATGAAAAGACTAAAATAAGAACAAGGAATTGCGACCCATTTTGCCTCGCTTGGACACATTACTCCATTGTGGGAGGGTTGGGGCGCGGTTTCCTCCGCATGAGTATGCGATTATATGCTAAAGAGGGGAGTCCGAAACGCACGCGCAAGCACCTGCCGCACCCCCGACGGCCACTCGGAAAGAATGGAGAGCGGAGTGACGGCATTGAACCCTAGGGGTCGGCTAAAACCGCTCTGGGAACCAGTTTTTTAATTACGTTATGCACGAAAAAGCTTGATAGTGGTTGTTAAACGGGAAAGGGAAGGGAAATAAACGAAGAGGGATTTTAGAGTTTTGAAAGAATTTTTTTTTTTGAATTTTGTAATTTAAAATTAGGATCAGGTGTTTGTAAAATATAATTTTTTTGTATTTGTAAATATGTTTGTGTATGTCCAGACACAAAACAGAGACAGGTAGGAGTATTGTCCATTCAGATTGGTAATTCTTTTAAATCAAACACTATACCATAGCAGTGTTTGATTTAAACAAAAAATTAATCTGTAATTTTTGACAAATTAACCCGCTTAAATTTTTTCTGAGTGCAAAATTATAAAAAATTCTTAAACTGAGATTTTCGGAAACGAAAGGATAAAATTTGAATAAACCAAAGAATTTTTTAACTCCGAGGATCTTATTTGGTGCCAAATCGTGTTTTCTGGGATGTATTTTACCTCCTAATAATTTTTCGATTTAAAAAAATTTAAATAAGTAAAAAAACGCTTATTTTAGGAGAAAAGGCCTTTTTTTGCATTTTGAGCTGTTATGATTCAAATTATTTATTTCAAAGGGTAAGTTTGAAGTTATTTAGACCTTAAAATCATTTCGAGGCATGTTTTTCGTTTAATTTTCCTAAATAACGAAAGGTAGGTGTTCTTCGATTAACCCTTCCATTGCAACCACCTTATTTGTGAAGTATTAAATTCTTCTTTTCAAAATTTGGGGTTTAACCTACCATGTTTATACCGTGCACGATCCAGAGATTTCCCATCAACCCCATTTTATTTCTGGTTTTTACCGTTTTGGTGAATATTTTTTAATGTTGAAAAAAAATTTTTATATTAGTGTTTTAGCAAAAATCTATTAGGTAACTAAAATAAACCCACGTTTGTAATTAAAATGATTTTTTTAAATTAATACAGTGTCGTTTACGTTCGAAACAAAATTTATGGCTTTAGTTTTTAAGAAAAATATACATAAACATTGATAACATATGTTATTATTATCCATTGAATAAAATCTTTTTTTTGGGAAAACATTTTTTTATTAAATTTTAGTACACAATCTTTTATAAGAACAAAGACACAGGTGTGCGTGTGTGTGTTAAAATTACAAACGAAATCAGATGATTTTTAAAAAAATCTATAAGTGTTTTTATCGCCCAATCTTTTCCATATGTGCTATGCTCTTATATATTCTTAAAAGGGCCACCCAACACCTGCAAAATAAGTGCTATTTTGTATATATAATAAAACGAAATCAAACGTTGTGCTCAGCCAGCGTGTTTACCTACAAAAAAGTCAGGGCTTGCTTTGCTAAGCATCGTATTTATTTAGATTTTGTTTTTATCAGCCTGTTCGTAATGTTTTGTCTAGCTTTATTCTCTGGGTTGATACTTAAAAAAATATTATTATCTCTGGGTTTAAATTTTGAATGAAGTTTTATTAAAATGCTAATTTCAACGTAAAAACAAGCTTTTATTTATTTTAAGAAGCTGAATTAGCGCATAGGTTGCGCAGACCTTTGCAGAATCTGGAAATGCCCCCCTCGCTATATTAGTGGCTCGCCCAAAAATAAAAAAGTACTAAACAATATTGCGCCATTTTGACTTATTTTTGCGCAATTTTCGCAATTTTTAGCCTATTTTAACGTATTTTAAGCCATTTTACACCTATTTTTACTTAAATAGGTGCTTTTTGTTAACTTAAATTTAGCCTAAATTTTTTTGTCCTTTTTTTTCTGTTTCTCCTCTGCTTTCCTCTTGTTTTATTGCCCCGTAATCCCGTTTCAAAAAAATTGCCCTGCCCCCCGTTTCCCCATTTTAGAAAGCCAATGCCCCTCTATAAACCCCCCACACGCAGGGGGGGGGGGAATGGCAGATGCTAAAAACATAATCGGCCGTTAGCAATTTAACTAAAATCACTTATATAATTTTAAATTCTTCGCAAGCAAATTTTTAAATTATTTGCAATTGCACATCCGATTCAAACCAATATGATATATCGTTCGTTTTATTTTGAAAGCATGCGGCATTGGACAAACCGGTCCCAAAGGACCAGCGGACTTTTGAGCCCGATGGAAAACAATAAAAGCGAGAAGGTTTCAGTTTCACCTATTTGATGGATGACACATTAACGGGGCTATACACCAAGCGTCCTTCCCCCTCCATTAAACCTAATTAATGAACAGGGAAATGGGGAATTCGGAGAATGTCGGCTGCTTGTGCGGACCGCATTGTCCCATCCTGTCGGCTTGCATGTCATCATAGCCCTGATATAGGACGTTGACTCCAAGGAGTAGTAGCATGTGTGCCAGTCCAGTGCCCCTGGCGGGCGGTGTCTTTTTCAAGCGCGGACTATATAGAAAGTGAAGGGAAGGAGTTTTGGACGAAAATGGGGAATGGAAAAGAATGAAATGTGGTGATACGATTCGGTTTATTATGCTATAAGTTTACCTGGGGAATTGGATTACCAAGCAAATCGAAATTTAATTTTTCTAGTGGTCGTCCTTGTAGACCTTTCTGTGGGTAGGTAACAAAAGATTATAGACGGTTCTTGTATTTTTCTCACGCTTCGCAAAACGCTTTATCAAATATCCATGTAATTTGTATTATACATTCAATTAAAAAACGCAGTTGTTGAGATTAAAAAATAACGTTTTTTCGTTTCATCGGAAATATAGTGTATTTCTTGGAAATATCTAATTTTTTTATACAAGGGGCCTATTTCTTAAAGACGTTTGTAAATTTTTATTTTACAAATTTCCGCCTACTTTTCGTAAAATACAGGATAGAGGATATACGACAGGGGCGAATAGTGATAGGTTAGGTGAAATGGGCGTGGCTACGAGCAATAAGTGCAGAGCAGTGCTCGAAAATCTCCCCTCTGATTACAAGTCAAAAAACCTTTATCGGGTATTCGAAAAAATAGGCGAAGATTTGTAAAAATTAGAATTTACAAAGGTTTTTATGAAACGGCCCTGCTTTTTTTGATTAAATATCTTGGTTAAAAAAGCACTTTTAGTTTTATATTGATTAGCACCCTTGAAAGTTTTGTAACTGTTTTCTCCACTATTTAAAATTATGAAAAACTAATAAGTCAAGTCTGGTGTGCCGCCTGAATTGAAAAATTAACTACATACCCCAGTGCAGCTTTAAAATTATTTGTCCTATACTTACAGATAAAAATCACAGAAAAGTGTGTAGTAGGTGTGCCGCCTAAAGTCGAAAAATCAATTACTCTATTAGTAAAATCCAAGTAATCAAACAACGGCTCAGCTTTTGTATGAGTGAAGGAAGGTTTTTGGGCCTCAAAATATCTGTAATATCATATATCGTATGACTCTTTCTGCGGGTTGAATAATCAACTACTGAGCAGCAAAGGAACAACAGCTATTTTGTAATGTAAAGGTTAAATTATATAACGCCTCCTAGAATATCTTTTTGCCGTAGGTATTACCTTTGTAAACGGAAAAATCGGCGCTGATTTGGATGAATTTCTTTGCGCGCCTCTGGAGACGCAATGGGCTTTGACGAATTGATATGCATTCAGGGGTTCGAAAGCATTCTGGAGAGTGGCCGATGAGTCCTTTAGCAGCGCCGCTGCGCGGATCTAGTCATCAGGTGGAGAAACTCGTGTTAAAAACCCGTTACGCTTTCGAAAAAGCTGGGGTCCTCTTATTAACAAATGGGTAGAAATGCAAGAGCCTATCGAATTAGTATAGTGAATCAACAAATCACATATATAAGCCGTTTTTATTCGAAATAAATGAGACAATGATTGGTGAAAGTATACATTACAAGGTCTAGCTATAAAAATGAGAATTGATTTATTTGTGAAGCTTGCAGGTGGTATTTGTTTAGTGTTTCATGAAAAGGGAAAAGCCTATTGTCCCAAATCGTCTAGTAGATATGACAATCAATACATGAAGCCAGCCGGTTTGAAATGATGACGAATGTTTTGGAAAATTGGAAGAGGCCTGCGCCGGCCTACAGAAATGGGGTGGGGATTGATTTGTGAAGCTTACAAATGTAATGTGTGTGTCCCATGTTATATATAGAAGAACAATCCAGTTCATTGTTGCAGATGACAGTTTGACGGATAGGCGGCAGTTCCGCCGGCGCCAGTCAACAAAGAATTACATATATGTAGATTTGAAATCTCACATTAGGTATATGATTGCCCACTAATAAGTGAAAGCTAAACAAATTGGTTTATGTCAAAATTTATCTTACATTACAATTTACAACGGACGACAGCAGTGGTAGTGGAAATTGAAAGCAAAACTATTAATATAAAATTATTGAAAAATGACAACTAACGGAAAATATCAAGCATTAGCATTGCATACTGGCTGGCATACATGGTTTTTGTAAAGATTTCGCCGATTTCAGCGGAACTGCTTTGTCCGTTTTGACAAATACATATTGCATCTTGCCTAAAAAGTTTGTCAAAAGGAAATATTTTTAAACTATTCACACTTCTTTAAAATATCCAAAACATACAGAAAGTTTTGCATTGGCATTAACTGGGGTGGCGAGCCTGGCTCTTAAATTACACTGATCCAACGGATTCGGATCCAGCGCATCCATTCGATTTCGGATCCAAAATTCCCTCAGATCCAACGACCCTAAACTCTGTATAATCTGGCTTTAAAAATTTGGCTTTTATATAATATATTAAAAAAGGTCGTTTACCCAAGCACCTAAGCCCTCTTTTTTTCTTTCATTTTGAAAGCCGAGATTTTTTTAAGTTTTTACATTAAGGTAATTAAAAAAATTATAAATTTAGGTATTTGTTGTATTTTATATAGTGTTTGTTTGTCTTGGCTTTTAGACATGTTCATTAAATATTAATAAATACACTTTCTAACCACCATCAGTGGGCAGCCTGGGGTTTAATTGTGTTTGGGTAAATTATACCTGGGACAATTTTGGTCGCCGGAAGGCTTCTGAATTTTTTATCCAATTTTCAGCGTTTTTGGTATTGGAAGCACCCGTCAATTTTTAGAGGAATATTTGTTGTGGGATGGGATATCACCGATTTTTTGGGAGAGGGGGTGGAAAAGGTACATAAGATTTTTTAGACTATAACCCCGCCCAGCCCACCCCCTCCCTGCCCAGCTATGCTAGACACGCACAACTTTTTTTTAATTTATTTATTTATTAACCTTCGCATAATGCAAGAATACCAAATACATAATACTTTTTTTTACCATGGTGTAAACATATTTTCTTCTTATCGTTTAAACATTGGGGGTTAGGTGTTAAAGGGTTAAAAATTTTTGAGGTTATAACCCCGCCCGGCCCAGCCCCCCTTCTCTGTCCACTTTTGCTAAACATAAACAACGTTTTTTCCCATGGTTTAAACATGTTTTATTCACATTTATGGTCGTATCACAACAAATCGTCGAAGGGTGGTGGTAAAAAAAGTTTGAAAGTTAGTATTCACTCAAGCAGCATGCGTGTCTGATGGACGCTAAAAAACTCTCGGCGCCACTTGAGACCGAAAGCTGTGCTCAATGGGCGAAATCTTTCTCGCGCCATTTACTCGCAGGGATAGGTGAAAGTTAAAAAAAAGATCGACAAAAAACCACCCCACGTAATCTGAAAAACTCAACCACTGCCCACAGCTGTTGTCAACACCCCCAGCACACTGAGCGGCGTTTTGTCATTGCCTTAAAAGAATAAGTCAGAGCCACTTTAATTTTACACTGATTCTGACTTGTTGTGTAATAATAATGACAGTTTGTCTTCTCTTGGAGCTTTTTCAATCGGACTGCTTTTATATCGCTTTATATTGAGGCGTTATACGCATTAAATTTGAGACACTCCCACACAATTAATAAGGAAAACAAATTATTTAGGCCTTTGAAGTACCCTCCAAGAGCCTCGGCCAAAGAGTACTTTAAACCATAAGTGGGCAAGAACAAAACCCCCCTTTACCTTAAAAAATTGTAGAAACCTCCTCTGTACTTGCACAAAATTACAAACGCTAAAAATGAAGAAAGGGGTTTTTACGGAATACATCCATAGGTGGACAGCCTCCCGGATTTTGGGGGGTATACCCCGACCACCGAAATTTGGGGGGGTGTCCCAAAAATTTTTCTGGGGGTATACCTTAAATACCCCATTTTTAGTAGGTACTGGGACCATAGGTCACCGAAGGGGGGGTGGGTCACCCGCCCCTACGGCCTCTGAGACATTTCCGCGCCCTAAGGCACATTTTTGACCCCTCCCCCATCGACCCCTTGAACCCCTGACCCCCCCCTAAGGCCCATTTTTGACCACCCCCCCACCAGACAAATTCACAAAAAATGCTTAAAAATGGTCAAATTTCGTCAGAAATTTCTAAATTTTGGTCAAAAAAATGGTAAAAACACCCCAAGCACCCCCGGGTGCTTTTTTTTTCAAAAAAAACACCCCCCGGTGGGGGGGGCCCGTGGAGGTCAAAAACCTCCACACCCCGGGGTGTGGACCCCCCCCCCCCCCCTGAGCCGTCGAAGGTCGGTGACCTATGACTGAGACTCCCCAAATTTTTAGGGAGGGGGGAGTGTCAACTAATCGGATTTTTGGGGGGTATAACCATAGGTGGCCAGGGGGGTTACACCCCCCAAATCCCAATATAGCCGACACCCCCCCCCCCTAAAAATGTCGAATCTCCCGGACGCCTCCCCACCTAAAATTTGGGGGTTCCAGTACTGAAAATTCGGGTATTTGAGGTATACGCCCGGAATTTCGGGACGCCAAATTTCAGGGGTGGGGTCATACATGGGCAAGTTGAGCCGAGTAGAGATTTTAAACCCCAAATTAGGAGTAAAATACCGAGAAACGCAAAATATTCACATATCGTTTTTCTAGAGTGCGTTTCACCCATATCGTTTTTTAATTTAGAAAGAAAAATTGATATAAATGCTAATTTTAGGTCAAAAATACACTTTTTATTGCATTTTTTAAGATTTATTATTGCTTAAAACATTTATTTTGACCTCAAAACTTAAGTTTGAAAGCAGTTAGAAGTCAATTTAAAGACATTTTTTTTCTTCATTTTTCCAACATTGGGGGGTTACTTTTTCTCCCCTCCACTTCTAAGCGCAGGGGGGGTTAAACCCCCTTCTCAGAATTTGGGGGGTTAACCCCCCCAACCCCCCCACCCCCGTGCCCATGTATTGGTGGGGTATACCCCCCGAATTTCGGGGGTCGGGTATACCCAAAAAAAAATCCGGGAGGCTGCCCACCTATGGGTATAATTATACATGGGCAAGTTGGTCCAGAGTGGGAGGGGGGTTAAACCCCAAATTAGGGGGGAGGGTTAAAATCCGAGAAACGCAAAATACCCATATCGTTTTCTTATGGAGTGCATTTTACCCATATTGTTTTTCGATTTTGAAGAAAAAATAGGTAAAAACGTTAATTTTAGGTCAAAAAGCCCTTTTTATAGCATTTTTGAGCTTTTTATTGCTTAAAACATGCATTTTGACCTCAAAAACTTAAGTTTGGGGGCAGTTAGAAGCATAGGTGGGCAGCCTCTCGGATTTTGGGGGGTATAGGGAGGGGGGCCAAATTTTAGGGGGGGGGGGGTGTCCAGCAAGACCCAAATTTTGAGGGGGGTGTACCCAATATTTCCGCGCTGCCTTAAAATGAGCTTAAAACGCGTAAAAAACGTAAAACAAGCTTATAAATACTTTAAAACTGTGTAAGATTAAAATAAGACCTTATTGTAACTTATAAACTTTATTTTTTTAATTCTTTTAATAATAATGTGCAGTGGCGCAGTCAAGATTTCATTTCAGGGGCGTCGGTCTGGGGGGGAGAAAGTGTTGTCAAAGCGGCGCGAGCCGAAGCGAAGCGTCGGCCGGGGGGTGTCCCCCCAGCCGCCGGAGGCGAAAATTTTTTAAAATATATACTAAAAACGGCTTAAAAATCGTCTCCTGGTGATCGCGTGAACATACATTATACTTTTGTTTTTTTACCTAATTTCTACATAATTTTCTGTGATCTTAAAAATTCAGTCAGGGGGGTTCGGGGGGAACAATGCCCCCTGGAGGAGAAAATTTATAATTTGAGGCGCTAAAATACATTAAAAATTTTAATTCCAAATGATACTAATTACAAAATTTAAGGTTTTTTATAGCTATACTATACATTTATAACATGTGTTTAAAACGTTAAAAAAGGATAATAGTGTTTATAGTAGTTTTATTCAACATGTATGCCTTAAATACTGAATGGGATAATCGATTTGCAATTGAAAAACTAAGATAAATTGCCAATTTAAACTGCCCGCGTAGCGGGGGAATTTAAAGGTAATAAAAGGTAATGAACAGGGAAATAAGGTAATAAACACTCCGCGCGAAGCGCGGAAAAATTTTTTAGTCCTTTTATAACACTTAAAAATTTTTCTTTGGGAGGCGAATTTGGGGGGGGGGGGGGTGGGTCCCCGACTGCCCCAAATTTAACGGGGGGTGTCAGCAAAATCCGAAATTTTGGGGGGGGTATAACCCCCCCCCAACCCCCCCCTGCCCACCTATGGTTAGAAGTCATTTTAAAGACTTTTTTTCTTCCTTTTTCGAAAATTGGGGGGTTAACTTTTTCTCCCCCCCACTTTTGAGTGAGGGGGGGTTAAACCCCCCTTCTCAGAATTTGGGTGGGGGATTAATCCCCCCAACCCCACCTCCCCGTGCCAATGTATGGGTATAACCCCCCCGCCCACCTATGAATACATCCAAAAATATTTCTGACTATACTCCTTCCCTTCCATTCGTCAATCTGAGAGGTTTCCTTCATATGCTTGCTTGAGTTGGGTGAGTGTCGTGTCTCGTGTGTGTAACCACCGTTGATATCTCGGTGGTTATCAGTAATTTGTATATAATAAGCCTAAAATTAAGGTGTTTTGTTTTGTTTGTTTTTTTTTTAATTTTTCCCGTCAAAATCTAAAAAGGATATATGCGTAAAAACACTAAAACAATTTTGTGAGAAAAGGATGCGTTTTTTGGGATTTTACCCCTAACCTTGACTTTGCAGCAACGGTTATCAAATTAAATAAAATTAAAATCTATTGTTGCAATTTTTATAATTTTAACCAAATCGACGAGGTCACCAGTTGAAAAAAAGAATTTTTAGTAATAAAAACACATGTGGCTTTATCTCTTCAAATCATTTTACATGATGAGACGATACACTAATATTAATGTTAGTATACCTAATTGTAATGGTTTAAAAAAATGGTAAAAAGTGCGTCTGCTTGAAGTCTTCCTGTATGAATTAAACAGTTTTTTCTCACCTCTAGATGGGAATCGCGAGGGTTTTTGCAGCGGGGGCGAGAGACCCGAGGAGTTAATTGGCGACGCAAGAGGAAGATGGGGTCGAGATTCGTTTTATCTCCTTTTGGCAAGACAAAGGTGGCGTTGCGGTTTTGGCACACAATTAGAAGAGATCAGGATCGGCAAGGCCGAAATCGACACTCCCGAACGCCAAAAAACCGTTCTTCAATTCTCGTTACTACAGCCAAATGACCCACGTTTATTATAAAATACACATGACTGCGACTCATTCCGTAGTTTATGGAGTGCTGTTTGAAATTAAAAGAAGACACACAGTCGCGTATATTTATACGAATTTTGGCTTATTTTACCGCAGTATCTGCAAGGTACTGTACAGTACCGCGAATTTTACCGCAGTCTTTTCGCCGGTAGTGCTGTAGTGGCCAATTATCGCAACGCCTATAACATATTATGTGACAGAAAGGAAATTCGGGGAAATTTCGGTTGCAAAACGCGATTTCTATTTGTTGCGAATTAAAAAACTTTCTATAATAGTTTAGTGTGAATTGATTTGGTGCCTTTTTTTTCAATTGAGGAACAGGAAAAATAAAAAAATACGCGTTAAATATTATTATCGCTTGTTTCTTATTAACTATTACAAAATGAAGGTTTGTAAATTTTGCTTTGGTCTTTATTGGTGGGCTTTATTGGTGACATAGGTGTTTTTGGTCGGGTCCGCTAGGGGGTCCACCTCCGAGTGGAAGGCCAAAATTTTTTAGGGAGGTCCAGGGGGTCCGGACCCCCTTGGTTTTTTAGGGGGGTCAACCCCCGGTGCGAGATTTCCAATCTAGGGGAGGGGGTCAGTGAGGTCCAATTTTTTAACAAAATTTTTTTAACTCAATAAGTGTTTTTAGGTCTAATATTGAATTTTATGTATACTAAAACAGCTTATTTAGGCCTAAAAAGTGTATTTAAACACTGTTTTTATTTAACTAAACCTTGTTTTTGACAGTAAATAAAAAAATACACTTCCAAACATACATGGGTAAGTTGGTCCGGAGTGGGGGGGGGGTTAAACCCCAAATTAGGGGGGGTTAAAATCCGAGAAACGCAAAATACCCATATCGTTTTTTTTTCTGGAGTGCATTTTACCCATATCGTTTTTCGAATTTGAAGGAAAAATGGGTAAAAAACGCTAATTTTAGGTCAAAAAGCCCTTTTTATAGCATTTTTTAGCTTTTTAATGCTTAAAATATTTATTTTGACCTCAAAACTTAAGTTTGGGGGCAGTTAGAAGTCATTTTAAAGACATTTTTTTCTTGATTTTTCTAAAATTGGGAGGGTTAAACCCCCTTCTTAGAATTTGAGGGGGGGGGTTAACCCCCCCCCAACCCCCCGTGCCCATGTATGCTACCAAATTGGTCGGGAGGGGGGTCAGCTTCGCTAGGGGGGGTCAGGCCGGACCGCTCTCGAGTTTCGGGGGGGGGGGCTGGATTTTTTCTAGGCGGGGTCCAAAATTTTGGCTCTAGAGGGTGTTGCACCCCTCTGTCCCCCCCTAAAAACACCTATGATTGGTGAGCTTAGGAGTTTCAACCCTGAGTAAATGGCTGTTCGAAAGCTAGGGGATCCGTAGCCGCCCCCCAGAGTTTTTGAGTGGTTTAGCACTCATAGATGAACAGGGGGGGTAGGGTGGGGTCCACCCAGGGACGTAGCCAGAGTTTCATTTTGGGTGGGGGGGGGGGCGGATTTTAGTACAAAAAAATTTCGAAGGGGGGCTCCGCCCCCCCGAAATTTTGGGGGGGGGGGGGGGGACCCCCCCCCCCCTTAATTTTTGAAAACGTTAAAAAAGCAGGGATAAACGTAGATAAAGCTGTATAATACACTGTTTTTGGCCTAATAACGTATTATCTAATGTTTTTAGCGGTAAAAACATGTTTTCTTAGTTAAAAATTACATAAGCACACATTGGCAGAGCCTGGATTTTACAAAAAAAGGAATTTAGAGACGTTAGTTTCAGACCCCTTGGCTAAACCCACATTGTAAACCAAAGCACATGAGCAGTATTTCGGCTCCATGTTTTCTGGGGTACCTACCTATATGAAAAAATCCGAGCCAATGCTATAGGCGGCAGGAAAATTTAGGAGGGAGGAGGTACATAAATCAAACAATATGATTGTTTGTTTTTCTTTCTGTGTAGTACTTATTACTTATAAAAATTATTGTACTAACTTTGAAATAACATTAGCATCAGGCAACAGAAATAACGAGGTATATATGTATGTATACTATAGAAAGTGACCGCTGAGCAAAGCGAAGCGGAACAAATTTTTTGGTTTTGGGGGTCCATTGGGGTACTAAAATTATTTTAAAGTTTGGCGCCGAGCGATTAGCGAGGCGCAGATAATTTTGAATTTTTAGCCTCTGAAAACCCCCAAATTTTACTATCTGGCGACCATTTCGGGGGGGGGGGCGGCCCCCCCCCGCCCAACCACTATCCTTATTTTTCCTCCTGTCCGACCGTTTCGGGGGGGCGGCCGCCCCCCCCCCCCCCGCCCCCCCCTGGCTACGTCCCTGGGTCCACCCATAGGTGGGCAGAGGGAGGTTGGGGGGGTTACCCCCCAAAATTTCGGATTTTGCTGACACCCCCCTCCCATAAATTTGGGGTACCCGGGGACACCCCCCCAACTTCGCCTCCCGGAGAAAAATTTTTAAGTGTTATAAAAGGACTAAAAAAAATTTTCGGCGCTTCGCGTGGAGAGTTAATTGTCAATTTATCTTAGTTTTTCGATTACCAATCGATTATTCCGTTCAGTAGTTAAGGTATACAATTTAATAAAACTACTATAAATACTATTATCTTATAATTAACGTTTTAAACACATGTTTTAAATGTGTAGGTATAAGAAAACTTAAATTTTGTAATAAGTATCATCTAGAATTTAAATTTCAAGTGTATTTTAGCGCCTTAAATTAAAAATTTTCTCTCCCGGGAGCATTCGGCCCCCGGACCCTCCCGGGGGCATTCGGCCCCCGGACCCCCATGGCAAGGGGCTCCGCCCCTTGACCCCGTTGGGGGGTTCGCGCCTCCCAGACCCCCATACCTGGGGGGCTGCCGCCCCCCAGACCCCCCGTCAGGGTTAGTAGTGCCCCCCAGACCGACCCCCCCAGAAATGAAATCCTGGGCACGCCACTGCAAAAGGGGGGTCTGTCTAACCCCAAATTTTTCCCTTTGCCGACCTAAAAGAGGGGTCTAGACCACCCCTGGCTACGCCCATGTATTGATATGTATATATATAATCTTTAATTAAATATAAGATGATGGATTAAAAACTTTGTGATACTTGTGACTTTATAATCAAGACAATAATATTACTATTCTATTATTACGTAATTATTAAAAAAAACTATGATTTCTAATCTAATTATAAGAATATATAAACACATTATTAATAAAAAAGAATTAAAAAATAAAATTTGTAAGTTGCAAAAGGTCTTATTTCAATTTTACACATTTTTAAAGCTTTTATAAGCTTGTTTTACGTTTTTTACGTGTTTTAAGCCCATTTTAAGGCAGCGCGGAAATATTGGGTACACCCCTCCCCTTAAAATTTGGGTCTTGCCGGACACCCTCCCCCCCTCTAAAATTTGACCCCCCTTATACCCCCCAAAATCCGAGAGGCTGTCCACCTATGGGTCCACCCCCCCTAGCCTCAAAATTTTGGGGCCCCCCTAGAAAAAAATCCAGGGGTCCCCCCTCCACCCAAATTTTCGAATTTTTTACCCCTGACCCTTCTCTAGATTTTGAAATCTGAACCCCTCCCCCTCCCCTCTTAAGAAAATTTTAAGTACTTTTTTTATACTAAATTTTCTTGCAAAACACGTGAATTTTTAACACAAATTCATGTTTTTACACGTTTTTTATACCTAAATATCGCTTTTTATTCAATAAAATGTAGTATTATCCTATAAAAAGAACTATTATTAAAGTTATTATGGTTTAAAACTGTTTTGCTTTGGACACCGGACCCCACCTGACCCTCTTCTAGATTTCAAAATTTCGCACCCGGGTCGACCCCCCTAAAAAGCTAGGGGGGGTTCTTCGACCCCCCTAGGACCTCCTCCTAGATTTTCAAAAGTCATTTACCTGGGGTAAACACCCCCCTAGCTTTTTGATCTGCGAAAATGAAATTGGGTTTTCAGCTTTCTAAAATAAACCCATCAGTTCAGTATATAAATATCGCACTTTGTGTGTGTGAATGGATGATTGTAAAAACCGGAATCGAGAATTAACAAAAATCTTTAAAAAAACAATTCTTTATACGAGAATTGTATTATTCTGTATTTATTATTCTACAGACCTTTTTTTAACGTTTACTTATCAGCATAGGTAAGCAACCTCCTAATTTTTTTTGGGGGGGTTATACTCAACCCGACCCTCGAAATTTGGGGAAGGGTGTCCCAAAGAATTTTTTGGGGGTATACGGTATACCTCAAAACCCCATTTTTAGCGTTTTTAGTACTAAGCCCCTTCCCAAATTTTAGTGGGGGTGTCCGTGTCCGGGGTACCCCCAAATTTAAGGAGGGGGTTGTCGGCTATAATCGGGATTTTGGGGAGAGGCGTGGTATAACTTATACATGGCAAGTTGTTCCGGAGTAGGGGGGGGGGCGTTAAACACCAAATTAGAGGGGTTAAAATCCGAGAAACGCAAAATAAAATAATACCCATATCGTTTTTTTCCTGGAGTGTATTTTACCCTATCGATTTTCGATTTTAAAGAAAAAATAGGTAAAAAACGCTAATTTTAGGTCAAGAAGCCGTTTTTATTTCATTTTTGAGCTTTTTATTGCTTAACACATTCATTTTGACCTCAAAACTTAAGTTTAAAGGCAGTTAGAAGTTATTTTAAAGACATTTTTTCTTCATTTTTTTCAAAATTGGTGGTATAACCTTGTCTCCCCCCGCCACTTCTAAGTGGGGGGGGGGTTAAACCCCCTCTCTTTTCAGCATTTGGGAGGATTGATTAACCCTCCACCCCCACCACCCTGCCCACCTGTGCTTATCAGTAAAATTTTCCTGTTTTATCAATTAGTATTTTATTTAAGATCTAAAAACGGTCAACACTTTGATTTTTTGACACGTGTGTATAAGCCCGTGGGTTGATTGATGGTCCTGGAAGTTATTGTCTACAGTAATAACAGCTTGCTAGTGTTTTGGAGTTTTATAATTTCATTATATTTTTTTAGTTTTATCTCTGTATCAAATTAAAAAGTTGTATACAATATTCGGACGTGCATAATCTACCTTGCCCATATCACAAACCTTTTTAATAGGCTATGTGTGCAGGGCCGTAGCCAGGGAGGGATTGGGCCCCCCTCAAATTCTGGGAATGTAAATAAATTTCGTAAGGGTCCCCCCTTTGGTTTTTTTAAAAAATTAGAAAAACCCATTTCGTTTTTTTAAAAAATTAGAAAAAAAAATTTTTTTTGCAAATCACTCTGTAATGCAGACCTGTGCACTGCCCCCCGGGGGTTAAAACGGGGGAAGCAATTCCAAAACGGGGGGGGGCAATTCCAAAACAGGGGGGCGGCACAGGGGGGGCAACATTTTTGAAACGGGGGAGGGCAATAAAAAGGGGGGAGCAAGCAGGGAGGAAAAAGAGAAAAAAAGGAGAAAAAAGAGAAAAAAAGAAGGGAAAAGGGAAAAAAGGGACAAAAAAAGCGGAAATAAGGTAAAAATAGGTCTAAAATGGCTTAAAATACATTGAAATAGGCTAAAAACTGCAAAAAATTCGCGATGATGGCGTCATCATTGGTCAAAAATGGCGTCATATTTTTAGGGTACTTTTTCATTTTTTGGCGGGGGAGGGGGGCAATAAAACGGGGGGGGGGCAAATCCTCCAATAAAACGGGGGGGGGCATTTTCAGACCGTGCACAGGTCTGGTAATGTATTAAAGCTAGGTATCTAAAATGCAGTATTTAAAGTGATTTAGGTTCATGAAAGCTCTTGTTTATAAAAAAGGAATTATTTATAATTCAAAACATTAGTGCAGTGATTGCTTTATCAATATGTGATATAAGAATTTCCCAATGCATTTCCACTGAAGAACGACATTGAAAAAGTTCTGTAAAGTCCATTTTGCTTAAATAATCATTCATGCCTTCCCAATTTGCCCTATTAAAATCTAAAAAATAGGAACAGTCATTTTGTGGATTTAAAGGTAATGGACCTTTTATAAGATAGTCAATACTGTTATGGTTAAAAATATTGTATTTTTGTTTTGTGTGAAAATATTTGCATAAAACTATTTTATTTTGTTGTATTTATTTAAAAAAACAACAGAAAATAAATAAAGATTCATTACCGTACTTAAATTTAGGTTTCCTGGTGCCTTTTAAAAGCTTAAAATTAAAAGATTTTCCACCACGGGAGGCATTTTGCCCCTCCCCGGACCCCCCTGACAAGGGGCTCCGCCCCTTCACCCCGCTGGGGGGCTCCCGCCCCCAGGCCCAGACCCCCCATTTCTGGGGGGCTCCCACCCTCAGACCCCCCTTGTGGGCCCCTATAAAGCACCTTCCAAAAAATCCCCCCTTAATTGAAATCCTGGCTACGGCCCTGGTGTGTTATTCAGCAGGTTCTGCATCTTAGATCTCCGATATGATATACCGAACAAATAATGGTAAAATGGAAATGTGTACAAAGGAAGTCAATTACCAGATAATTTGATTGGGTCGCTCTTTTTCTTCGTGAAAAAATCGGTTTTTATCAATATGGGGGTACTGAAGGGTTTTTGTTTGTCTTTTTGCCGCGTTGGTGTAGAGAAGATTCAGACGATTGCGTTTTAGAGTCTCCCATCGTCTCCCATCTCTATAGTATGCGAACACGGTTTCGTTTTGTATCATTGTATATATCTAAATGTGTGTAATGTACCTGTACCTCCTCAACTCAAAATACGGAGTACGGTTGAATTTAGTTTAAATACACCACAGGTTTTGCACATACATGGGCAAGTTGGTCCGGAGTGGGTAGGGGGGGGGGGTTAAAATCCGAGAAACGCAAAATACCCATATCGTTTTTTTTTCTGGAGTGCATTTTACCCATATCGTTTTTCGATTTTGAAGGAAAAATAGGTAAAAAACGCTAATTTTAGGTCAAAAAAACCCTTTTTATTGCATTTTTGAGCTTTTTATTGCTTAAAACATTCATTTTGACCTCAAAACATAAGTTTGGAGGCAGTAAGAAGTCATTTTAAAGACTTTTTTCTTCATTTTTTCAAATTTTTTTTGGGTTTTTTTTTTTTTGTGGTGGGGGGGGGGGTGTTAACCTTTTCTTCCCCCCACTTTTGAGTGGGGGGGGAGAAATCCCCCTTCTCAAAATTTAAACCCCCCTTCTCAACCCCCCCCCCGTGCCCATGTATGGTTTTGCACTCAAAGTTGGGCAACTTTGGGAATTTTTTGATTGGAGGAAAGTAGAGTATTCGCACCCTCTTTCCAAATTTATGGGAGATATACCGAAAACTTCCGCAAAGGATATCCCGGAGGAAATACCTTTCCTATTTTTAGCTGTTTTGGTATTGGGAGTGAGACTCCCAAACTTAAAGGCTGGTGTACGGGGTACGATACCATCAAATTTTAAGGTGGTGTCAGCGTGTTTGCATAAATCACCGAGTGGTACAGGGAATACATAAGCACGGGGGGGTTGGGGGGTTAACCCCCCAAATTCTGAGAAGGGGGGTTTTTAAACCCCCGCCCCCACTTAGAAGTGGAGGGAAAGAAAAGGTTACCCTCTCCCCAATTTTGAAAAAATGAAGAAAAAAATGTCTTTAAAATGACTTCTAAATGCCTCCAAACTTAAGTTTTGAGGTCAAGAATGTTTTAAGCAATAAAAAGCTCAAAAATGCAATAAAAAGGGTTTTTTGACCTAAAATTAGCATATTTTACCTATTTTTTCTTTAAAATCGAAAAACGATATGGGTAAAATGCACCCCAGAAAAAAAACGATATGTGTATTTTGCGTTTCTCGGATTTTAACCCCCCCCTAATTTGGGGTTTAACCCCCCTACTCCGTACCAACTTGACCATGTATAGTACAGGGTACTGTGCATAGGTCACCGACCTTCGACGGCTCAGGGGGGGGGGTCCACACCCCGGGGTGTGGAGGTTTTTGACCTCCAGGGGGGGTCACACCCCGGGGGGTTTTGAAAAAAAAAACACCCGGGGGGCGGGGTCTTTTTGACCATTTTTTTTTTGACCAAAATGACAATGACGAAAGACCATTTTTTGCATTTGGGACTGGGGCAAAAGAAAAAAAAACCCCCCCCCCCCCAGGGTACTGTGTCCTACACTACCTCCCCCCAAGACCCCTGGAAGGCTACCGCTTCCCCGCCCCCCCCCCCCCCCCAATCCACCCAAGACTCATTTTTCTAATTTTATAAGTGGTTGAACTGAAATTATATTTTTAGACCCATATCACATTACATGAATATAGTTTTTTTTGCCTCAAAATAGTATATAGAATAGGTCTCACACCGATGATTATAAAAACAGTTTTGTTGCTTAAAAAACTGCTTATATTCGCAAAAAAATCGTTTGAAAGTAAATTAAACTTGCAATTTATTGTTGTTAATCGGGTGGTTTTTTCACCTTAGGGTGCTAAACTAAAGATTTGTTTCCAGTAACCCGCGAATACGGGGGCTCTTTTTCTCCAGTATACCTGGTTGAACCCGACCTAAACTCTGACAGACAGCGTCAACTGTTGGGGCGAAAGTTTGGCACCCTGGGTCCGTAAGCAGGCACACATCCCGAAAGTTCGACACAGAGCCCGGAACCCAAAAGCCAGATGCTCCTTCAGGTAGTGCAGTGATAATTATCGAGAAGGAGCAAAAGGCAAGAGGGTTCTCCTGATAGGCCGATTGGAAGTTTTATGGGAGCGGGAGAATAGAAAGAAATTCTAATTCATTTTAATTTTGAGATGCATCCCGTCTCCACCACCGTACGGCCCAGCTTGTCAAAAAAAGCTGATTATTTTATGTTTTTTTTTGGTCTTGATAATAGAAATCACTTACAGAAATAGATGGCCCCATCGCATTCCCATAAATTAGTTGGTACCTAAGTTGAGATTTTTTTTATAAAAATTGCCTACAAAAAGGTAAAATCTTTTCTTGACGCTTTTGTAGCTAAACGCGCATTTATTTTATTTTAGTCGTAGTTCATCACACAATTATATGAGACAGGATATCTAATATCGAAACATATACAAAAACAACTTGAGAACTATATATCGAAATCGAGTTTGGTTTTTTGTATAACAAATGAGGTGAAAAGATTATAATGAGATCAGGTTAATTAATACCCATTGGAGGTGGGTTTCAATCATAGGTGAGAACGGTCCGGGAAGCTAGGAGAGTGGTTTCCCGGGGTAAATCGAATTTTGAATTCTAGGAGGGGGGTCCCAGGGGGGTCCGGACCCCCCCCCTTAGCTTTTTAGGGGGGTCGACCTGGGGTGCGAAATTTTGAAATCTAGAGGGGGGTCAGGTCCAGGTGGGGTTCGATGTCCAAAGCAAAACAGTTTTAAACCACAATAACTGTAATAAATGTTCTTTTTATAAGATAATACTACATGTTATTGAATAAAAAGCGATATTCTGGTGTAAAAAGGGTGTAAAAACACGAATATGTGTTAAAAATTCACGTTTTTAGAAGAAAATTTAGTATAAAAAAAGTACCTAAAATTTTCCCGAGGGGGAGAGGTGGAGTTAAATTTCAAATTCTAGAGGGAGGTCAGGGGTAAAAAATTCAAAAATTTGGAGGAAGGGGGCCCCCTATATTTTTGTCTAGGGGGTCCCGAAATTTCGAGGCTAGGGGGGAGGTGGACCCCACCCTGCCCCCCCTTTCTCACCTATGGTTTCAATTTACCGTATTATTTTTTACATCTATCCGCCCCCGGTGATTTAAAGGTGATGTGATGCGGGGAAGACACAAATGTCGTTTCAGTAACCTTTTTTTACTTCCCACCCTTCTTGTCCCCAGCTGTTTCCATCAACTACAGTTAGCTAGCTTCCTGAAAACGATAATTTTAACCTTAAAACCAAGGTCGTGTAAAGTCTCCGCTAGTTTGGAGAGTTTGAGTTATACCTGTGGTAAAATAAGATCAGCTTATTCATGCAATTTGTTTTATTGTCATTGGGAAATTGTGGTTCATGTTAGATAAGAAGCTTAGATTCGATCCGAATCAAAATTTGTGATGGACGCCGGACGGTTTTTTTTAAACAAGATGTCGATGACACGAACACTGTTCCTAATGTGAATATCTTATAGAGGGGATAGTTTGGTCTTGTTGTTTATATGTATGTAATTATAGATTTTGGGCATAGGTGTTTTTGGGGGGACAGAGGGGTCCACCGTCCACCCCCCTAGAGCCAAAATTTCGGACCCCCCCTAGAAAAATCCAGGCTCCCCCTTCCCCCCTCAAAGTTAGAAAGCGCTCTGGCCTGACCACCCCTAGCGAGGCTGACCCTCCTCCCTCCCCCCTCCTGACCAATTTGGAAATATAATTTTTTTATTTACTGTCAAAAACACAATTTTTTTGTTAAAAATAGTTTTAAAAATTGCGTTAAAGAAAAAAAAAATAGAGAAAAAAAAATTAAATTAAAATTAAACAAAACCTCCCCCCCCCACTAAATTTGAAATCTCGCACCCGGGGTTGACCTCCTCTAAAAAGCCAGAAGAGTCCGGACCCCCCTGGACCCCCCCCAACAAAAAAAAATTTTGGGCTTCCACCCGGGGGTGGACCCCGCCTCCCCAAACAGACCTGACCAAAAACACCTATTATTTTGGGTAGAAAAAATGCTGGCAGAAATTGATGCTCCTAGAAAAAGTTCACTGCGGTCATCTCCATAGGTGGGCAGGGCAGCCTAACGGCTTTTGGCGCGTTTACCTGTCCCCCTCTCCCAAAAATTGTTTCAAAACGAGGGGGGTGCGAGTGTTTCAAAAATTTTTTGGAGTACCTATTATGATGAGTATCAACCAAACGCAATCGCTTATGGAATCTACGGGGTAAAGCAGAGGATCGCTTTTTAAAAGACTAAATAATTTTGGCGTATTTTTTAGCTTGAGGCATAGGTGGGCAGCCTCTAGATTTTTTAGGAGAAAGTAAATTTAAAATCATTTTCTCGCACTTTGCATTGCATTGCTCAGCTGTAATTCAATGTACTCAATTTTCAGTTCTTAAGGTTTTGGAAATCAAATATTTTAAGGTGTCAAAATTGTTTGGAAAATTTTTTTCCTTTGTTTTATGCATTTATTTTTATTGAAAAAAAGAAAAATAATAAAGTATGTGACATAAAAAAGAAAATAAATACTCCGAATAAACAATAAATAAAAATTTGTTAGTCCTTTTATAACTTTTTAGAATTTGGACCCCTCTCCCAACCTCCTTTCGAAAATTTTGTTTAGGGTTGGAGTTGGACCCCCCCTTTTCCGAAATCCTGGCTACGCCCATGGGTATAGCCTAAATCTTCATTTTTATTGTTTGTAACCCTTCTCCAACCGTAACCCTTCCCCTTCCTTTTTTGCCCATTTATGGTGGAAAGGTGGTGGTGACAAAGCTGTGCTGTGACAAGTTGTGCCGAATTGTCCAGCACCAATGGAGGCGGTGAACTACACAGGTAAGGTTGGCGACGGTTCTCCTATCCTCCCTGCCCCTTCCCGAGTATACGCACACTGGAGAAAGGAAAATGCGGGAAAAAACGTAAACTGGGATAGAAAGACAACAGAGCAGTTTACTCGATTTTTACACCAAACACATTTGCAGTTTAGTCTTCGTTGGGCCAAAAATTTCACGTGCCTATTATGATTTTTCGTGTAATATACTATACAAGATAGATTTCGAATTGTTACGAATAAGGCTGTAAATCCTTATTTTTCTTGCGATCAATAGTTCTAAATAATTTAGACTACAGAAATTTTACTATGTGTTTGTGTTTATGGTTTGAAATCTAGGCAAACGAGCAAAGGTAAGGGGATAAGGATTGGAGCTGCCCCTGTCTTCCTGCCAGCGTGACAGAGTGGCGTCAGCTGTTGACCGGAGAGGGTTCCGTTCACCTTTTGGGTTTTTTTGGGGAAAGTTGAGATTTATGGCGAAGTTTTACGTGTCAAAGCCGCTTCCGCATGTAAAAATCTATTTATTGCCTGTTCTCCCCGGAAAATTTTCGTATCGGATTTGGATAATTTCTTTGGCTAATTTTGGATGGCTCTCTAAAAGAAAAAAATAATTGATTTTATTATGTCGAGTTATATAATTTTTGAAGTTCTTGTTATCAGATTTCCGAAGATATTTCTGTATTAATGAGTTCTGTTGACTTTTATTATTTTCTTTATATCAGTTTCCTTTTCTAAGATTAATTTCAAAAAAAACTTATGTAACATGTTCTGTTTTTTTTTGTTTTTTTTCGTAAATTAATAAATACCGGTATTTGTTAATTATACGATTTAATATCACTAAACCAGACTTGTGCACTGCCCTCAGGGTTTAATTGGGGGGCAATTCCAAAACGGGGGACAACTTTTTTGATACGGGGGGCAATAAAACATGGGGCAAGCAGGGGAGAAACAAAAAAGGAGGAAAAAAGAAAAAAAGAAGGTAAAGGGGAAAAAGGGACAAAAAACGCAAAAATAAGGTAAAAATAGGTCTAAAATGGCTTAAAAAACATTGAAATAGGCTAAAAATTGCAAAAAATTCGTGATGATGGCGTCATCATAGGTCAAAAATGGCGTCATAATTTTAGGGTACTTTTTCATTTTTTGGCGGGGGGGGGGGGGCGAATCCTCCAATAAAGTGGGGGGAGAGGCATTTCCAGACCGTACACAGGTCTGCTAAACCTTGAAGGCAAATTTTTCAAATTTTTCCAAAATTCGAATAAAAAAATTATTTTTTTTTAAAAATACGTTGTGGGCCAGATATGTCATGTGGTGTTCCTAAGTACCTACTTAACAGTTTTGTAGTATATACGCCAAAACTAAACGCTTTCGGCTATAATGCATACATGGGCACGGGGGGAGTTGGGGGATTAACCCTCCCCAAATTCTGAGAAAAGAAGTTTAACCCCTCCCCCACTCAGAAGTGGGGGGAAGAGAAAAGTTTAACCCCCCAATTTTGGAAAAATGAAGAAAAATGAATGTTTTAATTAGTAAAAAGCTCAAAAATGCAATAAAAAAGGCTTTTTGACCTAAAATAAGCGTTTTTTACCTACTTTTTCTTTTTTCTTTAATTTCGAAAAACGATATGGGTAAAATGCACTACAGAAAAAAAACGATATAGATATTTTGCGTTTCTCGGATTTTAACCCCCCCTTAATTTGGGGTTTAACCTCCCCCCACTCCCGGACAAAGTTACTCATGTATGGTTATACACCCCCCAAAAATTCCGATTATAGTCGACACCCCCCTAATACTTGGGGGTACCCCGGACACCCCCCCCCAAATTTCAGGGGTCGGGTATACTCCCCCAAAATCCGGGAGGCTGCATACCTATGCGTTTAACCCCACCCCCAGCCCCACTCCGGATCTACTTGCCCATGTATGCTATAATGTATTTGGTTTTTTTTCCAAAAATAATTTCTTCCTATTCATTTTGCAAGTCTTAATCCTAATTATTTTTGAGAGAAAGTTTCCAAAACATGGAAGCATCATTTGGTTTTGGACAAGGAAAAATTCTTCATAAATATAAAAACACCTTAAATTATATAGTTGTTTCAAATATTTTTTTGCATATAACTTTAGAGTTTGCAAATAACTTGCAATCAAAATCCGCAAGCTGGTATATAACTTAATGTTGTTTTATTTTACAGCAAATTTACGAATGTGTAGGCTTTTGTAAAACTGCACCATCAAATCTGAGCGGGCAACGCAAGTCGCACAGGTGACCGCACACTTAAATTTAAGATGGGTACGCAGTACGACTGCGGCAATTTAGCTGTGAATACGAATTTGGACGGTGCTCATTATGTTTCCAATATTTTAACTTGTTATATACGGTTTTATTGCATTTTAAACAGTAGAATAAGACCGAGAATGGAATTGCATTTGAAAATGCACGTAATCTCTTTTCGTTTTTTTAATGCGCAATATGTCAGTCTCTTTTCCGAGTTTTACGACAAAATCCAATTGTCCTGTTGGTCGGCGGGAGTTTTACAACCCGGCACATTAGAGTGAGTGCGCGGGTGGTTTTTATTTTTATGTCGGCTGGTGGTAGAATTGCTTAAATCGAAAATACATAACTCAAGAGAATGTCCGACTGTACACGACCAAAATTTTGCTAGAAAAGCGCACAAAAGTTTGCGAGTGCGATTTTTTTAGCAAAATTTTGGTCAAAAATTAGTGTACAGTCGGAAATTTTCTTTTGTTATAATATTCTTGCTTAAATGCATGTGTTACTTAGTGCGACTTCTTCTAAATTTGTACATTAGAGTTAGACCACGAGGTTGGTAAAAAGAGTCGCAGAGAGTTTTTAGTTTTTCGCTGCACCTTGTTTCGTTGTTTATTGACTTTCTGCGTTGTAAAAAAAAAAGTAACGTTTAGTCATAGTTAAATATATTTAGATCATGATTATAAGTTTGAGATATGAGAAAGGGTGTTAATAAGTATGTGAAGGGATATGAAGGGATTGATGGTTGGGTTGCCTTCGCAAAATTTTTAGGAACCTGCTAAACGTAAACCCCTCCTAGACAAATATCAAAATTTTACTGTATATCAACTGCCATAAATGAGCATGGACCGGCAAGCTAGGGGCGGTGGCTACCCCTGATAAATGGCCTATTAAAAGCTAGGAGGGGGGTCCGTATCCCCCCCTTGCTTTTTAGGGGGGGTTGACCCAGGGTTTACCAGTTTAAAATCCAGAGGGGGGTCCGGTTTCCAAACAAAGTCACATTAAATCATTTATTTAAGTTTTTTTAGCACTAATATAGAATTTTATATACTAAAATGGACTGAGTATCTACCGTATGTATAAAAAGAGTACAAAAATACTGTTTTTTACCACAAAACCATGTTTGTGGTTGTAAATTTTGACCTAAATTTATACCCACAATTTGGCTCGGAAGGGAGGGGTAGGGGGTCGATTTAGAATTCCAGAGGGGGGTAGGGTGTCAAAATTTCAAAATGTCAAAATGTCAGGGGTAAAAAATTCGGAAATTCGGGGGGAGGGGGCCCCTAGATTTTCGTCTAGGGGGGGTCCCAAAATTTCGAGGTTAGGGGGGTGGACCCCACCCTGTCCCCCCTTTCTCATCTATGGGGGTAATAAAACGGGGGGAAAATCCTCCAATAAAGCGGCCGGGGCATTTCCAGACCGTGCACAGGTCTGGTATATATACATATGTATATAAGAAAATCGTCTGTTTTTCTTGCCATTGTATGGTATTTACGTATGGGCTCCTTGGAAGCCTCCTAGATTTAAAAAATTGTCTGTTTTTTGCCATGGTATGGAATTTATGTATGGGCTCCTTGGAAGTCTCCTAGATTTTTGGTCTTTTTAAGGGGAGGAAGAGTAATTTTTGTTTTTTTTGTGCACTACTACTCCAGAAAGCTAGAACCATAAAATTTTTCAGATGTCTTTACTCAATAAGTAACGCCAATGTTATTTTCCAATTCGTTCTATTTTGTTCACCCATGAATTTGATGGGATAAATCTGGGGATAATAATTTAACGTAAGTAGATCTTACGTCTTGCATACTGAAGGTTCTTGGATCGAGTCACCGCTAAGACCAGACCCTGTGCCAGGGAGGCCAGGGGGCCAGCCGCCCCCCCTTTCTGGGCTGGTCGGGGTATAAATTTAAGAAGGGGGAGTTGGGTCAAGGGGTGGGGGGAGGTAAAAGGGAACTCCATCATGACTTCTTTTTCTCCTTACCTTCTTTCTTGGGGTATGCTAAAAATGGATTCTGCCTGATCACCTGCCTTGAATTTAATAAAAATAGTTATTTTAACCCCCAATTTTGCTTTATTCTAAATCAAAAATTTCGCCTCTGGTGGCTGGAGGGACACCCCTCACTCGCACACCCTCCGGCGGACGCTTCGCGTCCGCCTGGTGCTGCTGCGCGGCGTAAAATGCGTCGCTTCGCGCTACATTTACCTACTATTTTCATATTTCCAGAGTCTGGCCCCTCCTTTCGAAAATCCTGGCACAGGCCCTGGCTGAGACACACTGCATTGTGATAATATTTATTGTTAATATTGTTATGTGTAGTATTTGGTTGCGCATTTAGTGCTGAGTAACATCGGCCTTGCGTATCCTGCTTTATGCGAAATAAAATTTAAAAAAAAAACGTTGTTAAATAAACGTCCAACGTCGTTATGAAATTTTTATTTCGAGAATAAATCTGGGGATAATAAGCCTTTAAATTTTTTACTAGCTTGCCGTGACCAGCGTGGCGTGTAGTATTCATAGGTGGGCTGCTTTGTTTTTCTGGATTAACGGGGGTATAATATTGATTGACCCCTTAATCTGGAGGTGTGCCCCAAAAAATTTTTAAAGTATATATTTAAAATAACCCATTTTTAGTGTTTTTAGTACTGGAAACATATGTGAGAAAGGGGGGGGTCAGGGTGGGGTCCACCCCCCCAGCTTTGAAATTTTGGGGGCCCCCCTAGACGAAAATCTAGGGCCCCCCCTCCCCCCAAATTTCCGAATTTTTTACCCCTGACCCCCTCTAGATTTTGAAATCTGACCCCCGCCTCCCCTCGGGAAAATTTTAGTTACCTTTTTTATACTAAATTTTCTTCCAAAAACGTGAATTTTTATCACATATTCATGCTTTTACACTCTTTTTATACATGAATATGGCTTTTTATTCAATAAAATGTAGTATTATCCTATAAAAAGAACAATTATTAAAGTTATTATGGTTTAAAACTGTTTTGCTTTGGACACCGGACCCCACCTGACCCCCTCTAGATTTCAAAATTTCGCACCCCGGGTCGACCCCCCTAAAAAGCTAGGGGGGGTCCGGACCCCCCTGGGACCCCCCTCCTAGAATTCAAAATTCGATTTACCCCGGGTAACCACCCCCCTAGCTTCCCCGACCGTGCTCACCTATGACTGGAAAGCCACAAATTTTAGGGGGAGGGAAGGGGTATCGGCAGTTTCCAGTTTTTTTGGGGGGTATAAAAATCCCCCCGCTCACTCACCCAACCATTACCCCCTTGCCTTGCCCCCTATAGATGTGTTCGAGATCGGTGACGAATGAATTCACAGTTCGATGTGATAAAATCTTCTTATATTCGATATCTGATAGAATCTTGATGCTAAATGCGAAACAAATCGATTTTGATTAGATGAAACGGGGCTAATCCCTTAAACTTCTTACTCATCATAGACTTAGGTGGAAGAGTGCGTATAGAATCGTTCGTTGGGTGCGACAAATTCGGAGGTCGGCATTGAAATCCTAGTTTCTCATGCGGCGATCGGCTGGCGTTTCGCCGTGAAATCAGCTGTTTCTCGCCAGTTTGCACTGCACTTTGTGTTGTTTTTACACGCAGGTGACAGACAACCGTCCTTTTGAGATCGGGGGTGTTACATTATTTATAGGGGGTTTAAGGGGTTTTATGCCGTACAGTGGTGGTTTTTTATTTTAACGTTTTTAAGAGCGTTTGGAGTTGTGGATGGATTTGGGAGGTGGAAACCAAGCCGACTGCTATTAAATTAAAAACGAAAGTTTAGTTTTTTTCAACTCGGCATATGCATATTTAATTCTCTTTTGTTTTTCATTTAATTAAAAAACTTTTCGCAAAATTTAAAAAAAACTTGCCCTAACGATTCTTAAGGGGGAGGGGTTGGTTCTCTTTGATTGGTTCTTCAGGCCTAAGGCTACGTCGATAAATATATACAGTATTGTATTGTATTGATATATTTTATATATCGATTAATCGATAATAGTTTGTATCTCAGCGATTAGCTATCCATCCCTGTATTATTATTTATAACTCAAACCAAAGTTTTTTTAATCCAGGTATGCCTTTATATACCCTATATAATTTATATGCTGAATTTTTATTTGTCCTTCGATCTCGTTTAACGGGCCCAGCGGTTTTCCTTGAAAGTGGATGACTTGTCAAGTTTTTCACTTTTTATTTCGTCGAGATAATTACTCATTGTTGTTGGGGGTGAACGCAGTTCCTAACGCGTAGTAAAACCGCCTCGCACTGAAATGAGGAATAATATCGAGTTTAAGACTCATAACAATATGGGTTTATGAGCGGCGCGGTGGTAAATAAGAATCGTAACTTTTCATTTTCAAAAAAAATTCGACAACTTTTTTTTTCGCTTATGCAATTTGCATAAGGAGGAAACTCGACGCCATTACCGTAAAAACCCCCGTGCGAACATTGCCGGGTGACGTGACCATTGGAATATTAAATTCCAAAAGTGAAATGCGCAAAATTAGCCCCATCTTTCCACCGTGTCTTTTTAAAAGAGGTCAGTTTTGTTGAAGGGCTGCGCCAAGAGTTCTTTTCTGAATCACAGGTTTTTTTCGCGTCGAAAAGATAAATACGCGAATGGAGTATTGAACTTATATTAAAAAAGTGTACGCATATATAAAAGCTCTATTTCTTCAAAAGATTTTTTTGGCAGCTGATAGTAAAAACGATAAATTACTACGGGAAGAATATCCGCAACACATTTTTCAGTGAAACTTAAAAAAAAGTTTAAACCTCTTTTTTAATACCTATATTATAATATTAAAAAAGCTAAAATTTAACAACATTATGCAAAGTATGTTTGCTATAAAAAATTAATTTTGGTTCAATTATAATGAAGAAATGAACATAAATAAACCATACATGGGCAAGTTGGTCCGAAGTGGGGGGTTAAACCCCAAATTACGGGGGGAAGTTAAAGTTCGAGAAACGCATAATACCCATGTTATCGTTTTTTTTTCTGGAGTGCATTTTACCCATGTAGAGTTTCGATTTTAAAGAAAAAATCGGTAAAAAGCGCTAATTTTAGGCCAAAAAGCCCTTTTTATTGCATTTTTAAGATTTTTATTGCTTAAAACATTCATTTTAACCTCAAAACTTAAGTTTAAAGGCAGTTGGAAGTCATTTTTTAAGACATTTCTTTTCTTCATTTTTCCAAAATTGGGGGGTAAACTTCCCTTCCCCCCACTTCTAAATGGGGGGGGGTTAAACCCCTCTTCTCAGAATTTGGGGGGTTATGTCGATTAACCCCCCCAACCCCCTTCCCCCGTGCCCATGTATGGAATAAACTACTAACAACATAAACATGGGCAAGTTAGTCTGTTAGTAGAGGATTGAAAAAAAATTCGCGGTGTACAGCCATGGGCGTGGCTATGGCCAGGGGGGGTCTAGGGGGTCTAGACCCCCCTTTTGGGTCGGCAAAGGGAAAAATTTTGGGTTAGACCCCCCTTTTTGGGTCGCCAAGTATAAAAATTTGGGGATCCAGAACGGCCATTTTTTTAAAAATTTTCTCGCGCTTCGCTCCGCTCAGCGCTCGATTAATTATATAGTCTCCACTTCTAAGAAGTTTGTGTTATTTTGTTTTGTGATCTTGGTATGACCACGCTGGACCCACTCCATTTTTAATGTTTTAATTGGTCTCTAGTTCCAAATTTGTGTTATTTAGTGTTGTAATCTTGATACAACCACGCTGGATGGACCCCTCCCCTCTTTTAGATCCCCTCTCTGTTATAAAGTGGGATTAAAAATTTAAAGGTTAGCAGAAATAATTTTAAAAACATTTTCTCGCACTTTGCATTGCTTAGTCAGTTGTAATTCAGTGTACTTATTTTTCAGTTGTTAATGTATTAGAAATCATCAATTTTAAGATATCAAATTGTTTTAAAATTTTTTTCTTTGTTTTATAGATTTTTTTAATTGAATAATACGAAAATAATGAAGCATGTGACATAAACAAAGCGATAAACACTCCGCGCGAAGCGCGGAAATTTTTTTTTAGCCCTTTTATAACGTTTAAGATTTGGACCCCCCTGGACCCTTCCTTTCGGAAATTTTGTTCAGGGTTGGACCCCCCTTTCCGAAATCCTGGCTACGCCCATGTGTACAGCCTTTCTAAAAGTGTTGAAAGTGCTGAAACACCCTTTTTAAATTTAAAGCTACCATCTTAGTAGTAAAACGTTAAAAATTGGGTTGATATCCCACGTGTTGGGAATACTCACCCGTCACCAATAGGCTAAAAACTGCAAAAATTTCGCGATGACGGCGTCTTAATAGGTAAAAAATGGCGCCATAATTTTCGGGTACTTTTTCATTTTTGCAATAAAACGGGGGGGGGGAAGGGGGGCAAATCCTCCAATAAAGTGGTGGTGGGGAGCATTTTCATACCGTGCACAGGTCTGACTTAACCTACAATACAACAGCTGTTATTTGTCGAGTTCACCATCCTAAATGCAGACCTGTCTGGAAATGTCCCCTCAGAATATTAGTGGCTGTGCCCCTCTGTTTTATTGCCCACCCCCTGCCCAACAATGGAAAAGTAACAAAAAATTGTAGCGCCATTTTTTGCCTATTATGACGCCATCATCGCAAAATTTTTGCAGTTTTTAGCCTATTTCCAATCTTTTAAAGCCATTTTGGATTGTACTTATTTTTACCTAAATTTTGCCTTTTTTCGTTTTTCCTTCTTTTTTTCCTTTTTTACTCTTTTTTTTCTCTTTCTCTCCTGCTTCCCCCCGTCCAGGGGCGTAGCCAGGATTTCGGAAAGGAGGTGGGTTGCACATGCACTCCATACTAATTTTTCGAAAGGGGGAAGGCTGGATTGTAGGATGTTGTACTCCAAAATTTCAAAATACCGTAAAAAACACATTAAAAAAGGGTAAAATTTTTTGCGCTTCGAGCTAGGTGATTCTTTTTGTTGTTATTTGCATTGTTTTTTTAAAGTTAAACTTGAAAAATTTCCGGTTTAAAAAGGTAATAACATTAAAAATCGTGCGACAGCACGAAAAATTTTTTAAAATTGTCTTTGAAATTCGTTAAAAACATCACTTAAATGTTGTAAAAAGGTATATAAATGTTGAGCGCTGAGCGAAGCGAAGCGCGAGGAAATTTTTTAAAATTGTTCTCTTTGGACCCCCAAATTTTTACCTCCGCCAACCCAAAGGGGGGGGGGGGGTTGCCACACCTGCAACCCTCCCTGGCTACGCCCTTGCCCCCTTCCGTTTAAAAAAAATTGCTCCTTGTGCCTCTCCCCAATAAAACCCGGGGGAGGGTGCAGTGCACAGGTCTGCAAATGGAAATCCCAGTCTTCATAATTCTGAAGGGATTAGGGTAATTGTTATTTGTATGCTTTGTTGGATTAAAGCAAAAAATTTCAATAAAATTTATTAAACACATTAAAATTTATTATTTATAACTATTAAGGATTTAACCAGTTAAAATTTGATTTTTCCCCAGATTAAATTGGTTTTCAAGTCCGTACGCAGGGGCATAGGTTGGCAGCCTCCCAGATTTTGGGGGGTGTACCCGACTCCGAAATTTTTTTTGGGGGTGGGGGTGTCCCAAAATTTTTTTGGGGGTATATTTCAAATACCCTATTTTAGCGTTTTTTACCACTGGAACCCCCAAACTTTAGGGGGGTGGTGTCATAGATGTTTTTGGTCGGGTCCACCGCCGGGTGGAAGGTCAAAATTTTTTAGGGGGAAGGGGGGGGTCTGGACCCCGCTGGCTTTTTAGGGGAAGGTCGACCCCGGGTGCGAGATTTCAAATTTTGGGGGGGGGGGGGGCAGGGGCGTCCAATTTTTTAACAAAATTTTGTTATCTAAATAATTTAATTGTTTTTAGGTCTAATATTGAATTTTATGTACTAAAACCGCCTACTTAGGCCTAAAAATTCTAGGGGAGGTCCAAAATTTTGGCTCTAGGGGGGTGAACCCCTCTGTCCTCCGCCCCAAAGAAGGCATTAGGAAAGTTAATGTATTGATATTAAAGAAAAATTTTTCTCTCCCAAAATTCAAAAAAAACGTAAAAAATCCGACTTAGCCGGATTTCGGGGAGAGGGGGGGGGGAAGGAGGGGGCGGCCACCCCCCGCCTCCTCCTGGACACGCCACTGCCTCTGACGTCCGACCCCCCATTTCTAGAGGGTTTCGGCGTCCGCCTAAAGGCCCCTCTTGTGGGCACGTCACGTATAAAAATCCACTCCTCAATAGAGATGCTGGGTACGGACATGGCTTTTTATGATAAAATAAAAAAAAACACCTCAAAGAATGGCGAACAATGATTTCTATTTAAATAAATTACCTCAAAAACATAAATTTTATAACGTTTCCTGTTACGTCGGATACATTGATTTGAACCTTTTGCATACGTAAAACTTTTAATTTAAGATAGAAAAGTTTTAGTTTTTACAGTAACGTATTTGTATATGTAAAAGCTTTCAAACAAAAACTAACGTTTTTAACGATTTTCCTACTGTCCGTTTATTTTAAATGACTGTTTAAAACCCAAAAATTTGTTTTACAACAGTAACCTAACCGAAACAAGAAAAGCGTATATCCAATATAGTTAAAAAGTCCTCGTACTCTTTCCTTTGCGTTTGCACCCATACACATAGGTGGACAGGAGCGGGGCGGGGGTTGGTGGGTTATACGCCCTATAAATACCGACTATAGCCGACACCATAGGTGGGCAGGGGGGGAGGTTGGGGGGTTATACGGTATACCCCCCAAAATTTCGGATTTTGCTGACACTCCCCCCTAAATTTGGGGTAGTCGGGGACACCCCCCCAAATTCGCCTCCCGGAGAAAAATTTTTAAGCGTTATAAAAGGGCTAAAAAAAATTTTCTGCGCTTCGCGCGGAGAGTTAATTGTTAATTGACAATTTATCTTAGTTTTTCGATTACAAATCGATTATCCCGTTCAGTAGTTAAGGTATACAGTTTAATAAAACTACTATAAACTCTATATTATCCTTTAATTAATGTTTTAAACACATGTTTTAAATGTGTAGGTATAAGAAACCTTAAATTTTGTAATAAGTATCATCTGGAAATAGAATTTCAAGTGTATTTTAGCGCCTTAAATTAAAAATTTTCTCCCCCGGGGGGCATTCTGCACCCCGGACCCCCCTGACAAGGGGCTCCGCCCCTTGACCCCGCTGGGGGGCTCTCGTCCTCCAGACCCCCATC
>JASAMX010006071.1:0-16764 GCA_030248175.1 Microlaimidae sp. YZB2_3
TAAGTTACCCTAAACTTATACAGGTCTTTATCTTTAATATCATTTCCCAGCAAAATTGAAACTTTATATAATTGTGACCATAGGTCACCGACCTCAGACAGCTAGGGGGGGGGGGTCCGCACCCCGGGGTGTGGAGGTTTTTGACCTCCAGGGCGGGGGTCACACCCCGGGGTGTTTATTTTTGAAAAAAAGCAGGGGGGGTGGTCACACCCCGGGTACCATTTTTTTTTTGACCAAAATTGACAATTTTTTGACGAAATTTGACCATTTTTTCATAACATTTTGGGATTGTCTAGTGAGGGGGGGTGGTCTAAAATGGGCCTTAGGGGGGGGGGGTCAGGGGTTCAAGGGGTCGATGGGGGGGGAGGGGTCAAAAATGGGCCTAGGGGGGGATAGGTCTAAGAGGCCGTAGGGGGGGTGACCCCCCTACCCCCCCCCCTTTCGGTGACCTATGATTGTGACGCAATTTAGTACTAAATATTTAATCGCAATTTAGTATTTATATTTTCCCAACTCAAAATTATTTTTAAATTTAATATTTTTACCCACTTCAACCTTGTGGGCTGTAAGTTTTTTTTTGAGTTAAACTAAATTAAAAAATTATTTAAATTCAACAAACATAATTTTAATATCAAAGAAAATAAATCCGGTTTTATTTTATTTCTGAATGGCGTGGTACCGGTACGTACTTGTTGTACCCACCGCGACCTAACATTAACTATTTGGAATTATTATAAATACTAGGACATAACGGAGCACGCTTCGATGGGATCTGGTGTAGGAGGTCCTCTGGGAGAAGCTCCATGGGAAGATCGAGCCATAGCTGTAATTCACGCTATTTCTTCATCGGAATTCAAGTTTAAAAGCATTCTTGCCGTTTCAAAACACGCTCGAATACCTTGGTCAAAAGGAGTCAACGCACTTTTACAGGACGCTTTGCAAATGGACCACCCACTGTAAGCTTAAAAAAGGTTCTATTTAAGGTTTTTAGTAATAACAGGACTTTATTTTAGAAAAAAATGGCCACAAACGAGAAAGGTGTGGAAGGTAGCTATTAGCAAATAGTGGACAAGTTGGTCCGGAGTGGCGTTGAGGTTGAAACCGGATTTAGGAAAAGAATGGTTAAAATCCGAGGAAGGCATTTTATCCTTATCGTTTTTTCTAAAGTGCCATTTAACCATATTTGTGTTGGAAACAGGTAAAAAACGCTAATTTTAGACCAAAGGCTTTTGTAGTTTTATAGCTTAAAAACTTATTTTATCCTCAAAAATTATAATTGAAGGGATTTTTTGTTTGTATTTCCAAAATTGATTGATAGGTTAACCCGTTTTCCGCCTTCCATTTCGGTTTCTTAGGGTTGGTGGGTTAAACAATCCTTTTCAAAATTTATTGTTTGCAATTTTTGCAAACATCCTCCATTTTCTATTAGTTTTCCCGTGTAGTGATTTTTAACGCAGTGTTATGTGTTAGTTTTCGTGCAATAAAAATTGCGACTTTCTTTGTACCAAATGCTGCTTTTTTGCACTGCAATTATTTTTACACAACAAAAGACAAGATTTGAAAGATTTTTCTAACAAAAATTTAGTTAGAAATTCAGTGTACAGTCGTACGTTCATTCTTTGTAAAGTATATGATATATCCCGTTCCAAAAATACTTATTTTTTCGCCGAATGAATTGTGTTGTGATGAATTTTTTACAATATTTAGCCATATAAAATGATATATACTCAAAATTGCCCCTTGTCCTTTATTTATTTGGTATTAGAAACTAGTTAAATAAAACATGTGTTATTTTAAAATTTTGAAAGGAAGGCGTTCGCGCCCTTCTATAAATTTCAGTTATTTTTTATTTAGCGTGGGTGAACTGGAGAATCAATGTAAACTGGCTCAGCTCCGTCAGATCCTAGCAGCTTACAGAATTAGCAGTCAAGAAATTAAAAGTTGTCTGTATCGTCGTGGACGTTTTCTTCGCTTGCTTGCCTCAATCATATCTAAAGACTCAGGTTATTATTTTATTTTCAAAAACTTGCCTCAAACAATTTTTTTTATTGCTAATAATATTAGCAATAAACCAATAAAGAAAAACCAACAATATATTATATTGTTTGTTTTTACTTTTTACGTTTCGCTTCAAATGTTTCCTGTTTTTCAGGAAATATATATTTATATACATAGACAACAAAACGCGCCTATTTTGTTAAGTCATGCTATTAATAGTTTGAAAATCTTACTAACGAAATTCAAATTAACCATTTTAAGTTCATTTCAAATTCTGGTGTGAAGAAACACTATAAAATAACAATAAGAAGGTGAAAAATTACCTGAAGAGTTTTTATACTTTGAAAAAACTCCAGATCAAAACTTTTTTTTATTCAAAACACCCATTTAGTTTGGCTGTTTAAAGAGATTTAAAAAAATGATTTGTCTTTACTTATTTAGAGTTGGGGAAGGAAATATCGTTATTACTCCTTCTTTTCCTCCCCCGCTACGGATTGGGTGTGGGTGGTGAAGCGAGCGAGTCCCTTTTGAGAATGGAGGAGGAATGGGGGGTTGGGTGAGGTAGTTGTTAAAACTCCGTAACTTTCTGTGCCTTTCTATGTTAAAAGCTAACTTTTAAATTTATTTTAAACTCAAATAATTTGGTTTTCATTATATTTTTTAATCTTTTCGATAAAATATACCAGCCTTTTTACTGAATCTGATAAAGCCTCAGTATGTATGTTATTGTCATTTTAGTTATTTTTTTCAATTATTGTTAATACCGTTTTTGGTGAACTGAATATATAATTATAAGGTTAAACATTTTTTTTAACGAAAATGATTTGGTTGAAAAAAACATGATTTTCTCTTTTAGCGGTTTTTAGTCCTTCGCTTTTAAACATAAATGTAATTTTTAATCCAGCTGATGATTACAAAAAATACTATTTTTTGTGAAGGTAATGACGCGGAAAAAACTTTTGATGACGCTAGGTCTGCAGCACATTTGAGTGGAATACTTTCAGACATTGAGGTTGTATCTCTACGCTTAAAACGTCTGCTTTTGAGTGGAAATAATGTAAGTCCTTTCGTTAATTTACATATGTGTGTTTATACAATTAAAATGTCAAAAAACCGATAACTTATAAAAAAACATATTTATGGTTTTATAATTTTTAATCTATTATACAAAGAGTAAAAGTTAATCCAATTTTCATAGTTTTTATTTCGACGCTAGCCTCAGTCAGGGCGATTATGCGTCAGTTAAAACCGGTAACATGACAGGTAAAACCCGTCTACACACAAAATATAGGAAACCGTGCGTTTAAAAATAACGTCGTTCGAAAAAATGATGTCTGTGACTGTGCTTATAAACTACGTTATTTTATTAATAATTAAACAACTCTCACTGTTTAAACCTTTTTTATTTTAATTTATTGTATTGTTTAACTATATCTTACTAATTTATAAAACTTAATTGTTTATCATTAACATATTTGTTGTGGTTAGACTATGGTGCCAGCATTCAAAAATGGGGCTGATGTTTCTTCCTTTAGTATTTTCTGCCTTATATAGGCGGCTGGTACAAAAAAGGATCCCCTTAACTTAAAATGAGCCGGGAGTACAGAATAGTTTCATCACGCAGGAAATTCTGGTTCCACCAATCCGCTTAAATACCATGTCATGGCTGTAGCCAGAATTTTGCGACAGGGGTGGGTAAATGCGGGTCAATCGGCCAAGTGCTTATTTCCAAAGAAATGCATTTCATCCAGTGCTTGTTAGAAAATGACGGGGGAATCCCTCCTGGCTACGGCCGTGCATGTATAGCCAAACTTTATAACAAAAAGTCACAGATTTTTGTAAGGTAAACAAAAACAATAGACATGAAAAGAATGATACCGCCTTTCGCAGTATATAAGTCAAAAATTTCTGATGCATTTTGGTCATTATAATTGTTTTTAGTTTTTATTGTTTTTATAAAAGTGATGTCACAATTGTCATCCGTAAAACTGTTTAAATATTTTTATAGTGCATCATGATTCCTTATTTAAGGTTTATGGAACTTTTAAAGTTTTAAGCCATTATAAACAAACTATAAACATCATTATAACAATTTATAAGCATTAACAAAACATTCTAGATATATTTATTAACATTTTAGAAACATTAAGTAAACATAAAAACATTCATACGAAAATTTAAAAAATAAAATTTTATAAAAGTACGTGTACTAAACAGAGGATAATTTGATATAAACTGATAAAATGTATAGTCTTTATCACAGGGAAAACTCCTAGTCTTCATATTGCAATAAAAACGCGACTTTCATTTAGTAACAAGAGTGTTTATGTAGTATAAAAATGCCACAGAGGCGTCACTTTTGGCTTTACCTGTCCTCGGTTTTAGCTGTCTCGGGTTTTTCCTGTCAGGAGGGGTGCTAGTGCAGCTAAACCTAGGTTTTATTTCACAAAGGAAACACGAAACTACAATACAATTGTTTTGTCTAGAATTATATTTTAATATGGAGGAAACAATGTTCAGTGTTGAAACAACTTGTACATTATGAGAGATATACGCTGGCTTTCTTTTTATTTAGAAAAGGCGCTCCTCATTACAAATAATTAGGAATGTAGGAAGGCGGATCCATTGTTAAAGTTTGTTCCCACAACCTTAAAACCAGAGGCCCGACCTGCCGTAGTTTAGGAGGATATTAACCTCGAAGGCAAAAAATGAACTAGGAGAGAGGTATACTCCACCCAAGTAATTTTCGAAAAGAGACCGGGTCTAGGTCTGGGTGGTATGAATTCATGGGTCGGTCGATGAATTTGTATGAATGTATAAATTTATTTGAACCTTTTTGGTCCCTTATTTTTATACTTTTTTTTTTGAATTTAATAACTTATTGAGAAAAATAATCAAAATTTTAATAAAACAAAAATCATGCTTTGCTTTGCTAATATCGCTTACACTTATCAAAAATTAATTGCTGTTACCAGAATATGCCTATGAAAGTGTAAGTTATACACTTTAGTAGTGTAAGCTGCGAAAATACGTTTATTTTATTCAGTAACCTAATCTCAGAGCGAAATAAAGCTGAACCTATTTTTGAGTACACCAATGTCTTTATTACAAACCAACTAAATATTATTTAGAAAAAATAGTTTTAAAGATTTGATTTTGTTCTAATTTTTAGCTGGACTCGATGCTTTCTTTGTTATCGTCACTTCCTGCCAAAGATCGGCTAGCTTGTGCTAAACGGTTGCTCATCGATCTAGAAGTTCGGCTAAATGATGTTTCTGCCAATGAAATCAGTCGTAATAGAAAAAATGACCGTTTGCACATGCTTGAGTGCGCATCTGCTATTATAAACATTATTGTTCCTCAACTAGAAAATGTTGTTGAAATTGAAAAATTTAATAAGCTATTGCAGTTTGTCAAAAAGGCGGGATTTCTTCTGAAAAGTTTTGATATATCTGTTGCTCTGATTGATTTTGAAGAGCCAGAAAATCTTGATAGAAAGCTTATTGCAGCTTTTAAGAACAGAAAAATGTTTTCTCTCAGCACACTGCTGAATTTGTTTTCTGTGGTAAAAGCAAACAGCGACGAAAAATTACTCCTGGCAGTACAGGTTTCTATTGATGTTGCGGATATATCTAGTGCCAATAACTTATTAAGGTATTGTTGTCATTTTTACTGGTTTTAACATTTTAAATAACATAGTAAATATAATTATTATTAATTTTTTTTATTCATATTGAATAATATTCAGTTTTTTTTTCATAATAGACTATTTCAACATAAGGCGTTTTACACAGTAAAATTCCAATACACATTAGGCCGAGTGTTGAAATAATAATAATATTTAAATGAAAACTTCTATTAATTTTGCAGTGTTAAATAACGTGTAAACACTAAAGACAAAATATAAATTTGATTGGATTTGTAATAATGTAGTTATTAATGTTTAATTTTGTAAAAACGCGAACATAAAAAATAAAATTATGATCATACCGAGCACCGAATATATAAATAGAATTTTCCTCGATAGCCAGTAGATGGTCCGATGGTCTTGTGGTTTAAAGCGGTCGGCTCTAGACTGCAAGGTCGGGAGTTCGAATCCCAATGAACTTCCTTTTTGATTTTTTGTACCGGGAATTTAAACTTGTCAAAATTTCATTTAAACTTATTAAAATTGAATTTAATAAAAAAATCAGATCTTGTTAGATATTTTAAAAAAATCAATTAATTGATTATTGATTGGTATTAATAAAATAAGAAAGAAAATAGATCTGCTAGTGATTGATGTAAATACTGGATTTTTGATGTGGATATTTTTGCTATAGGCACATAAAAATTAAAACCAAAGTGCTGTGATGTAAAAAGCTTTTTGGAGCCTATTGTTTAATTTCTTTTGATATAATAGTATGGTTGATTTTTTAATTAAAAATCCTCCAAGAAATATTGTTTTGCATTATTGTTGTGGATTGTAAATAATCTTCCGGAAAATAATTTTTCTAAAAAAAACAGCAAGTAAGTATTATGCAGACATGTGCACTGCCCCCCCCCCCCGGGGGGTTAAAACGGGGGGGGGCAAATACAAAATGGGGGGGGGCCCGGGAGGCCCATTTTTTGAAACGGGGGCGGGGCAAGCAGGGGGAAAGAAAAAAAAGAGAAAAAAAGAAGGGAAAAGGGACAAAAAAAGCGAAAATAAGGTAAAAATAGGTCTAAAATGGCTTAAAATACATTGAAATAGGCTAAAAACTGCAAAAAATTCGCGATGATGGCGTCATCATAGGTCAAAAATGGCGTCATATTTTTAGGGTACTTTTTCATTTTTTGGCGGGGGGGGGGGCAATAAAACGGGGGGCAAATCCTCCAATAAAACGGGGGGGGCATTTTCAGACCGTGCACAGGTCTGATTATGCAGCTATATTCATAGATGAACAAGGGGGGGGTAAGGTGGGGTCCATCCCCCCTAGCCTCGAAATTTTGGGGGCCCCCTAGAAAAAAATCCAGGGGGCCTCTCCCCTCAAATTTTTTACCCTTGACCCCCCTCTAGATTTTGAAATCTGACCCCACTCCCCTTTCAAGAAAGTTTTAAGTACTTTTTTTATACTAAATTTTCTTCCAAAAACGTAAATTTTTTACACAAATTCATGTTTTTACACCCTTTTTATACCTGATATCGCTTTTTATTCAATAAAAAGTAGTATTATCCTATAAAAAAACTATTATTAAACCTTTAATGGTTTAAAAGTATTTTGCTTAGGAAATTGGACCCCACCTGACCCCCCTCTAGGTTTCAAAATCTTCCACCCTGGGTCGACTCCCCTAGAAAGCTAGGGGGGGTTCGACCCCCCCCCCCTAGGACCCCCCTCCTAGATTTTGAAATGTCATTTACCCGGGGTAAACACCCCCCCCCTCTGGCTTTTTGGCCGTGTTCATCTATGGCTATATTCTATCTACCACAAAAAAAAACTAAATATAAATTATACGTCCCGGTACAAAAAATGAAATAGGAAGTTCATTGGGAATCGAACTCCCGACCTTGCAGTCTAAAGCCGACCGCCTTAAACCACAAGACCTTCGGACCATCTGCTGACTATTGAGTAAAATCCTACTTATATATTCGGTGCTCGGTATGATCGTAATTTTATTTTTTATGTTCGCGTTTTTACGAAATTAAACATTAATAACTACATTATTATAAATCCAGTCAAATTTATATTTTTCCTTTAGTGTTTACACGTTATTGTACACTGCGAAATTAATAGGAGTTTTCATTTAAATATTATTTTAAATTCAACTTTCGGCCTAATGTGTATTGGAATTTTACTGTGTAAAACGCCTTATGTCGAAATAGTCTATTAACTTCTTTTAGAAAAGTTGAATGCAATAATTTAAAAAGAATTGAAAATTTTAATCCTTTGAAAACTGTAAAGGATTTGTTAAAAGCTGCTATACTAAAAAAATCTGCTCCTGTTCTCCTTGAAAGTCTTTCTTCTTCCTCAATGTTTCTTGCAAGCGTGGTCAAGAATTGGGAAGCAGAATCTATGACGGAAATTATCAAGGTAAGTAAAAAAAATTATAAAAATGCATTAAAATGTATGTTATGTTACTCTAAAAAAATGGTATTTTTTTCTATTTGTACAAAGAACATTTTGCAACGGGAATGGGTTCGGTATCAGATAATTTAGAAGCTCCTTCGGATTTATAACGAAATTGGAGGTTTGCCCTCTAGATAAAGTATAAACGCTTCAAATCCTGGACAAAAGACAAAAAAAATCATCGAAACCGCATAATTGACAAAATGTAAAAAGACGTTCAAATTCAAAAAAGCCGACAAAATGCGTCCTATAGATGTTCGACCTACACAAACTGAAGAGGATATTTACCCCAGGGTAAAGGCTTAACCTCGGGATGTTTAACAGGGGGAAAGGGTTTTAAATTAAGAATGCGCAGAAAAAGGCAAAAAAGCGAAATTAAATTAAAAGTAGGTTTAAAATTGTTCAAATAATGGTTTTTGTTAAAATATTATGCTAAAAACAGCAAAAATTTCACAAAACAAAGGTAAAAAATGACGAATATTTTACGGTGTTTTTGTAATTTTTGAGCGGGGGAAGCATAGCATAAATAAAGTGGGTTGGGGCGGAGGGGGTTCATCGCCAGACAACTTTCTCACAGGCCTGAATATGCATAAAATAAAAATTATATTCTTTTATTATGTTAGTATTATTGTTTCATTTTTTTATTAATGTTGCTACACTATTTTAGGTTTTTGTCCTTTGCAATTTTTTCTTTGGTTTATTGAAGTACAAAATCGCTGTCTCTGACAAAAACCAAAAAGAATTTCGAGTCTTTGGTCTGGAAAAAGAAAATTCAGTGTTTCGCGGGGAATACTCCTCTCCAGGATTTTTACCATCTAACTTCCTTGTGTCGTTTTCTGACTTCGTTCTTGAAACGTGTTTTTCCGAAAAAAAGGAAACTTTGTCTGTTGATAAGTGGAGTTCATATCTTCACGAATTTTTGAACCAACCATCAGACTGTCTCATTCGATTAAGAGCTTTTTCGGTAGAGCCCGAAGACTTTAAGTCTTGGCACAAACGAAAAAAGATCTTGTCTGAAGCCTTGGAATTTGTAATAACTAGAGATTCTAGACAATGTCAAGACTATTGGCTTCTTTTCGGATTTCTTTGCGCGTTCTCCACTGGCGATTTCGTGTCTGTTCTTGGGAGTGTGAGAAGAAAACTAACAGCGCAAAACTTCAGGGCCAAAGAAGTGTTGTTGGAAACTGGTAGAGCTTATGCCTCACTCACTCAGCGGTCAGATCTTTTAGAGCAGACTCAAACAATGCTGACCAAAGTTAAATGGTCCCGTAAACTAGCCCGTTATGGTGATTTTTTGTAATTTTTAAATAGATTAGTTTACTCGTCTCTGCATAATATACCACAGTAACTGCTTTTTTGAAAATGGGTATTGCATAAATTAAGTGAACAAAAACATTAAGACCCCGTTAAAAAACACTGCCATATCTGCTTAAATAGAACTGAAAATTCCAATTTTGGGGGTTTCAGTACAATCTACGGAAAATTAGCTTGAAAAATTGTTGTTTTTGTTATTAAAAATCCAATTTTGGAAAAATATGACATTTTTACAATTTATAATTTTTTCCTTAATCAATTGCTTGTGAGCATAGGTGGGCAGCCCCTCCGATTTTGGGGGGAAAACCCGAACCTTTAAATTTGGGGGGGGGGTGTCCTGAAAAATTTTTTTTGGGGTATATGCCAAATGCCCCATTTTTAGCGTTTTTAGTACTGGGACCCCCCAAATTTTAGGGGGTGGTGTCCGGGGTATCCCCAAATTTTAGGGGGGTGTCGGCTATAGTAGGGATTTTTAGGGGATATAACCCTCAACCCCCCTCCCCCCTGCCCAACTATGTTTGTGAGTCATTTCATATAAAATTAACCAAAGAAAAACACTTAACATCTCAATTTTTTATTGGTGTTCTTCATAATTATGGTATATTACCTAACCTTAAGAGAAACTATTTATTGTAAATTTTGAAGGCCTTTGGATTACTGGTTTCAGAGAAACAGCCATTCAAAGTTCATGATTTCTTTTGCTTTCAAAATCCACGTACCTTGATTTATGCAACATCCATAATTTACTTGCTTTTTAACACTATAGTCTATACAAAAATGATGCGGACTGGCGACAACATTCGAACTTTGAAAAGTCATATGCATATCTCCATAACGCAAGGTGGAATATGTACGGGACATATATCAGAGCATAGATCTTACTTTTGGCTATATTTTGAAAAGGTTAAAAAGATTTTACGACGTCATCACTATGGCCGACGTGGTGAAACAAACCTGGTCCCAAAAAAACGAAACTTTTTTATTAGTACGAGACAAGAAACGCCGCTCGGTATGCTGCTAAAACATACTTTTTCGAATCTTTTCTGAAAATTTGAGCGAAATCGGCTCGCTCAAATTTTTTTATGATGCGTTGAAAGCGCGCGGTTTTCGCGAATTTTAATCAAAGTAATTATGCTACAAAAAAGATAGGTTTTTTTGCTTCCTGCTCGACGTGTGTACGATTTTGATCATATTGTTATATATCAAATGTCCGCCGTTTTTTATCCCTTACTTTTGACACAAAAATTTTGTGGGGGGGAGGGTTGGTTGACCCCCCGGGGGGCTAGGGGGGCAAATACAAATGCCAAAAACAATTTTTCAATTTTTTTTTTCAAAACCATTAAAAATGTAAAATTTATCACATATGACGAATTTTGATATATCGTTTGTGTAAAAAAAACTAAATATTAAGCTTACAATTAGCTGGTAAAAACGACGAATTTAAAATTTTCCATTTTCCAAGCTTGTATGCTGGCAGCAGCAAATCTCTAAATTTAAAAGTTTTGCAAGAATAATAAATTTTAGAAGATTAGGTTTTAAGTTTTTTCTATTATTTTGATTTAAAATATTAAAAAGTGGTCAAAAAAACCCATGAAAACGAAAAATAAATTTTCGTTAAAACTCAAAAATACTTCCTTACGCTATGCAAATTTTTGTCATTACGTCATAATTGATGATTTTTATTGGCTCTTCCGCAATTAAAATGACGCAATTTAGACCAAATCACGGATTCAAACGTTTTTACTCCAAAAAATAGCATTACTTCAAAAAATCACATTTGGATATTGACAAAAGTGGTAAGACATAGTTATTAGAAATTTGTTTTTGTGTTGACAAACGAGAAAACATGTTTGCAAGTAAAAAAACACTTAAAAAAACTTTTTTAGCTGAAATATTTGACAAATTTGTAGTAGGATTTTGACTTTGAAAATATGTTTTTCTAACAAAATAGCCTGGAAATTTAAAAAAAAATGAACTTTTAAGGCTTATTTTTTTGAAAAGTTTTTAATTTAAAGGTTTGCTGCAGCCAGCATGCTTGGTTTACGGCTTGGAATGCTTCCAAATTTTATTTTCGTCATTTTTGACAGCTAATTGTAAGTTTAATATTAGGTTTTTTTTACACAAATGATATATCAAAATTCGTCATAATGTGATAAATTTTTGGCATTTGTGTTTGGCCTCCTAGCCCCCGGGGGGTCAATCCCCCAAAAAAAAATTTATGTCCAAAAGTAAGGGATAAAAAACGGCGGACATTTGATATATAACATATTATTTTGGCGAAAAATCGCGAAAACCACGCGCTTTCAACGCATCATAAAAAAAATTTGAGCGAGCCGATTTCGCTCAAATTTTCAAAAAAAAACTTGAAAAAGTATGTTTTAACAGCATACCAAGCGGCGTTTCTTGTCTCATACTAATAAAAAAGTTGTTTTTTTTGGGAACAGGTTTTTTTCACGATATCTGCCGTAGTAATGACGTCATAGAAAAACAATTTTTTCTAACCTTTTCAAAAAATAGCCAAAAGTCTGAGCTGCGCTCTGATATATGTCCCGTACATAATTCTGCCTCGCGTTATGGAGATATGACCTTTCAAAGTTTGAGTTTTGTCGCCAGTCCGCATCATTTTTGTATAGACTATAGTGTTTAGTTAAAATTGACTTACATCCTACATGATAGTTTTTATAAAAAAAAATTGTTTCAAATATTAATGACTCTTGCAAAAAATTTATTTTCCAATTTTTTTATTTTTGTCATACTGAAAAAGCGCTTCAAAAACCTATAGAACACCTAAAGGCTTTATATAAATCTGAATCGATCAAAGATAATGCTATTCCCCTCCGAAATTTTCCATTTTAAAATAATCACATTTTAACACTTTTTAGGTATTGAGTTGACTGGGGCTGAATTTCTAAAAATTGAATGTATGGCGTTAAAGTCAGTTCCAGTTTATATCGTATTAGATTACTGTAAAGACTTTGCTTTAAATCTATTGGAGGGAATGTTTTCTTATTTAACAGCACTTTGTAAAGGGTTTGATCCGGAAACCTCAAGCATATCTAATTTTAATCAAACTGCTTCCACTGCTATACGATCTGTAAGCATACCGAAATCACAAGATCTTCTGTATGAAAAGCTGGAGCAACTTTTATTCCAGCTTAACCCTTATTGCTATGAAATCATTGAGTTTATTTTGGAAGTCATGGCTCAGCTTAAATGTGAGAAACAAACGCGATTAGAAGGAAAATACTCGGAACTACTTGCCTTTCTTTCTTCTTATCCTCGCGAATTTAAACCACTCGAATCCGAAAAACAGTGGTTTTTAAACCGGTAGGTTTATTACGTTTGTGTATAGGTTTAGGCTATTGGTAGCATTATATTTTATGTGAAAGCTATTTTTTACGACGGTTGCGAACTGTGTACATAAAATTCTATTTACAAAATACGTTACAATAAAATGTGTAAAATACTTTTAATATTTTTTGATTTTCAAAAACAAAACAACTCATCCGTAAATTGTTTTAGTGGATTAAATTGATAAAATAAAATTAATAAAATTGTGAATTGATTTAGTGTTTCAAAACAAATAATCCGTATATTATCATTATACATGGGCAAATTGGTCCGGAGTGGGGGAGGTTAAACCCCAAATTAGGGGGGGGGGGTTAAAATCCGAGAAACGCAAAATACCCTATCGTTTTTTTTCTGGAGTACATTTTACCCATACCGTTTTTCGATTTCAAAAAAAGGGTAAAAAACGCTAATTTTAGGTCAAAAAGGCCTTTTATTGCATTTTTGAGCTTTTTACTGTTTAAAACCTTTTTTTTGACCTCAAAACTTAAGTTTGAAGGCGGTTAGAAGTCATTTTAAAGACATTTTTTCTTCATTTTTCCAAAATTGGGGGAATAACCTTCCATCCCCATTTCTGAGTAGTGGGGAGGGGGGTTAAACCCCCTTCTCAGAATTTGGGCCCATCCCAACCCCCCGTTCCCACGTTTGATTGTCATGTCTCTTTAACGACTGCAATACGCGTATTAATCAAAGTGTTGGTGTGTTAAAAAATAGATTTAAGTTAAGTTGTACAAATCAGGGACGTAGCCAGAGTTTCATTTTGGGGGGGGGGGGGCGGATTGTAGTAAAAAAAAAAAATTACGGGGGGGCTCCGCCGCCCTCCCCCCGAAATTTTGGGGGGGGGGGCGGAGCCCCCCCCTTAATTTTTGAAAACGTTAAAAAAGCAGGGATAAACGTAGATAAAGCTGTATAATACACTGTTTTTGGCCTAATAACCTATTATCTAATGTTTTTAGCGGTAAAAACATGTTTTCTTAGTTAAAAATTACATAAGCACACATTGGCAGAGCCTGGATTTTACAAAAAAGGAATTTAGAGACGTTAGTTTCAGACCCCTTGGCTAAACCCACATTGTAAACCAAAGCACATAAGCAGCATCTCGGCTCCATGTTTTCTAGGGTACCCTACCTATATGAAAAAAATCCGAGCCAATGCTATAAGCGGCAGGAAAATTTAGGAGGGGAGAGGTACATAAATCAACCAATATGATTGTTTGTTTTGCTTTCTGTGTAGTACTTATTACTTATAAAAATTATTGTACTAACTTTGAAATAACATTAGCATCAGGCAACATAAATAACAAGATATATATGTATGTATACTATAGAAAGTGACCGCTGAGCGAAGCGAAGCGGAACAAATTTTTGGTTTTTGGGGGTCCATTGGGGTACTAAAATTATTTTAAAGTTTGGCGCCGAGCGATTAGCGAGGCGCTAGAAAATTTTGAATTTTTAGCCTCTGAAAACCCCCAAATTTTACTATCTGGCGACCATTTGGGGGGGGGGGGGCGCCCGCCCCCCCGCCCAACCACTATCCTTATTTTTCCTCCTGTCCGACCGTTTCGGGGGGGGGGGGCCGGCCGCCCCCCGCCCCCCCTGGCTACGTCCCTGTATCCCAAGACCAAGGGAAAAATTTTACGGGGTAACCCCCCCCCTAGCCCGGAGGGGCCCCGAGGGCCTCAACCCCTCCCCCCAGTCACAAACTGCCCAATTCAATTTTTCCCCACTGGAAATTTCAACCTTCTCCTCTTCCTCAACTTGGACGATTTAGCCCAAACTGTTCTCCTGAGAAATTTAAAACAGTTTATGTGCAAGTAATTTTAGGTAAAAAAGGGGCCTTACTTGACCAAAACGAGAGGGGGGGGGGCGCCCCCAGACTGAAATCCCCCCTTTACAGACATTGCGTGGGGCAGACCCTCTTGTCCAAAAAACCTAGGTAACTGTCCCTCCCAGAAACCCCCATTTCTACAGTGATTTCTAACAAAAACGAACACCATTTATGAGGCAGGGACGTAGCCGAGGGGTGGGGGGGGGGGGGGGGCGGCCGCCCCCCCCCCCCCCCCCGAAACGGTCGGACAGGAGGAAAAATAAGGATAGTGGTTGGGCGGGGGGGGGGGCGGCGGCCCCCCCCCCCCCGAAATGGTCGCCAGATAGTAAAATTTGGGGGTTTTCAGAGGCTAAAAATTCAAAATTTTCTAGCGCCTCGCTAATCGCTCGGCGCCAAACTTTAAAATAATTTTAGTACCCCAATGGACCCCCAAAAACCAAAAATTTGTTCCGCTTCGCTTCGCTCAGCGGTCACTTTCTATAGTATACATACATATATATCTCGTTATTTATGTTGCCTGATGCTAATGTTATTTCAAAGTTAGTACAATAATTTTTATAAGTAATAAGTACTACACAGAAAGCAAAACAAACAATCATATTGGTTGATTTATGTACCTCTCCCCTCCTAAATTTTCCTGCCGCTTATAGCATTGGCTCGGATTTTTTTCATATAGGTAGGTACCCTAGAAAACATGGAGCCGAGATGCTGCTTATGTGCTTTGGTTTACAATGTGGGTTTAGCCAAGGGGTCTGAAACTAACGTCTCTAAATTCCTTTTTTGTAAAATCCAGGCTCTGCCAATGTGTGCTTATGTAATTTTTAACTAAGAAAACATGTTTTTACCGCTAAAAACATTAGATAATAGGTTATTAGGCCAAAAACAGTGTATTATACAGCTTTATCTACGTTTATCCCTGCTTTTTTAACGTTTTCAAAAATTAAGGGGGGGGCTCCGCCCCCCCCCCCCCCCCCCCCCCCCCCCAAAAATTTCGGGGGGGGGGGGGGGGCGGAGCCCCCCCCCCCCGAAATTTTTTTTTTGTACTACAATCCGCCCCCCCCCCAAAATGAAACTGCAGGCAACCTGAAAATCCCGAGAACCGCAAAATACCCATTTTTTTTCTGGAGTGCATTTTATCCATATCGTTTTTCGATTTTGAAAGAAAAATAGGTAAAAAAACGCTAGTTTTAGGTCAAAAAGCCCTTTTTATAGCATTTTTGAGCTTTTTATTGCTTAAAACATTCATTTTGACCTCAAAACTTAAGTTTGGAGGCAGTTAGAAGTCATTTTAAAGACTTTTTTCTTCACTTTTCCAAAATTGGGGGGTTAACCTTCCCCCCCACTTCTGAGTGGGGGGGGGGGGTTAAACCTCCCTTCTCAGAATTTGGGAGGGGTTAACCCCCCCCAACCCCCCCCCCCGTGCCCATGTATGCCTCCTCCCACTGCTCACCTCGGCTTACGCACCTCGGCTTACAATATCTAAAACCAGTTTTCCACAAGAAGCGCATTAAAATGTTTAAAGTATGTTGGTCAGCATTCAGCTCAGCTTGTATAATATTAAGAAAGGTATTTTCTGATCTTTGTTTAATTATTCTACTTTAATTTTTTAAAGAAAATCTTTTATAATCATGTAAAATTTAGCCCGCGTTGTCTTGTTATTGTATAAGTCTAAAATTGTTAGTTACAGTATATTACTGGTGTAATTTGTTTTCCATAATAAAAGTTATAAAATTTTACCATGGGCAAGTTGGTCCGGAGTGGGGGGTGGTTAAACCCCAAATTAGGGGGAGGGGTTAAAATCCGAGAAACGCATAATACCCATATCGTTTTTTTCTGGAGTGCATTTTACCCATATCGTTTTTCGATTTTAAAGAAAAAATAGGTAAAAAACGCTAATAAGTTTGGAGGCAGTTAGACGTCATTTTAAAGACATTTTTTTCATTCTTCCAAAATTGGGGGGATTAAACTTTTCTCCCCCCTCCACTTTTGAGTGGGGGGGGGTTAAACCCCCCTTCTCAGAATTTGGGGGTTCACCAACCCCCCAACTTCCCCCCCTGTGCCCATGTACGCCTTTCTTCCCTTGTCATACGCAGAAAAGAACAAAACTTGATTCCTGTCGTTCTATTGGGACCTAGTGGCATTTAGTAAGAAGATACCTGTCTATTATTGATTCTTAGAATTTTGAACATCA
>JASAMX010006072.1:0-13328 GCA_030248175.1 Microlaimidae sp. YZB2_3
TTTGGGGTTCACACTAAATAAAATAGCCAGAAAGGGGGCTAGCCCTTCCTTCTTACTTACTCTGAACCCACCACCAGAATTAATTAGAGTACGTGACATGTATCTTTTTGTTAATAGATCAAACGAAAACTTCAAATGGTCAAAAGCGTGTTCAAAGACTGTATACCAAATGCTGACTGAACCTGGAAGGGAGCCTGGAATTAAAAAAGAACCAGGATATTCTAACATAAAATGGATGGTAGCCTACGGTGAAATCTACAATATTGATATACCTATTAAATATAGAGACTTAGGCATAAGATTATTGCATTCAAATATGGGTTTCAATGGTACCTTTTTGGGTCACCCAAATAATCTTAAAATGTGCCCCTTATGCAAAAATACAGTACCATATAACTTAGATCATATATTTGTAAGCTGTCACAAACTAAGATCCCTACTTAGTAGAGCAAACAAGTTTTTGGCCTGCATGGCTAATAATTTAAAACTGGATTTAATACTACTAAGACTAAATGGAGCCAATATATCAGACAATGACCTCCCAAAGTCTTCACAAAGACGGTTGCTTAGAACATTTTGTGCAGTGTGGAAGGATTTAATCTGGACTGTCAGGGGGCAGTTAATAAATGGTGCTTTAAAAAACATTTCGAAAGAGGAAATGGGCGGCTTGTTTGTTGACAGATATATTGAGGTTGTAAACACTGATAAAGCTTGCTTTCCAAAAAATTATGCAGATAGGTGGGCGTCACCGGCTCAGGCAGTTCAATTCTCAGATTGCAAAAATGGAGTTAATATCAAATTTTAAAGGTGCAGTTCAATATTGCTATCTCAGTTATGACTGGAAAAAAGTTTACGATAAGCTTAAAGATATGTCAGACCGGCTCACTAGCTCATTTCACAGCCATGTGAGACGCACTGGACACGACACTGTACCTATATTAGGTTCGGGTGAGTGTACTGGTGAGGAGGCGAAGATCCCTGACTCCGCCTATAAAGCCAAAAGGCCGAGGGGTTGTTCTGCATTAAAGTGGGGCAGGGATAAAAGATATATTTTGTTAAAGTTGCTATACTTATCATATCGTTATGTAATATTGCTATTGGTACCGCCACCATTGTCTGAAAAAGCGCCTCTAAAATTAGAAAATAGTCCATTACTATGGCATGCTATTCCATTCAATTACAAATGCTGGCTTGCATTACAAAGTTTTATATTTGCCTACCGAACTGATACGCTTGCCTATCTGCTGATTGGTAATGAAAGGCAGCTACGAAAAGATCAACCCGACCTTAGCATATCTAGAAGCAGCAAGAAACTGCCGCTTTTCTTTTTTGAAATGTTATCTCAATACTGGCTCCTATCAAACCTATGTCGACTGGCTTTCGAGTCGTTTCAGGGTGACTTAAAATATAACTTTAACTGCTTTTAAGTTTAATCTAAATAAATTACACAAAATAAAAATGTTTTGCACAGGAATGTTACTATTAAATTATGTGTTGTATGCTTCCAAAAATTTGTTTGCTTTATTCAGATTCTCTTTCTATTCTATCAAAAAATATTTGCTCTGTTTAGAATTTGTCAAAACTATTGCCCTATCTAAACTTCGAAAGGTACCATTGAGACCCATTGCTGTTTTTAAAGAGCACCTAATATGCAAATAAATCACATAAAATCGTTTCTATTTTTTATTTTGGAGCTCTCCGTTCCGTTCCGTTCTGACATATTGATGTTCATGATTGAACCGCCAAGGACTACCATAACTAAGGATTTAGTAGTTTATGTTTTGTAGCTAAAAATGCTAATGAATTTAAATATTTTTTTAATATTGTGATATTGTAAATTGTTAATTTCTGTAAGCTTCGTGTATTGAGGTAATGCTTGTTTAATCTTTTTTGACAACAATAAATTATTAAAAATCAAAAAAAAAAAAAATAATAATAAATGGCAAATCATGTCTTCAATTAAAAGATTTTTTTCAACACCAACCAAACTCGAGGACATCCTTGGCTACGTCGCATTTCCCCAGAAAAATAGTCTCGATTCCCCAGACATTCCTATTTCCCCAGAAGCCGTTCTTATTTCCCCAGAAGCCATTCCCATTTCCCCAGTAAGCAGTCGCAATTCCCCAGTGATAAAATCCTTAGAAAGGGTCTCGATTCCCCAGATAAATTTAGCAGTAGCAAAAGGTTCCCGGAAGTTTCGTTTTTTACGTTATGTTTTTCAACATCTCATCTTCTACAAGTCGTCTTCGGAAAGCTTGTCTTTTTAAAACATGTCGTCTTTGGAAAACTCGTCTTTTGAATGCGATTTTGTAAACGTACTTTTTAAAAGACAAGTTTCTTGTATTTTGCGACTTAAGTTAAACAATGGATTGAAAACTTTTTTCCTAAGCCTAAGCAAAACCTAAAAATCAAGCTAAATATTATCATGATAAACTTTTATATTAAATGATTTGTTTAAAAAAACTGCGAGCCTAAGCCTAAGCAAAACCTAATAATTAAGCAAAACTTTGTATTTAATAGCGTGCTCTTTGAATTAAAGAGTGAAAACTTTTTTCTTGTTAAATGTTTTATTAATTGTATTAAGCACAATTTTTATGATAATTATGCTTGTTTTATTTCTTATGCTTTGTTTTTTAGTATTGCAAAACTCTTAAAATATTATTTAGCAATAAAATTTAGGAAGAACTTGAAAAAAATACTTAGAAGCAATAAAAACCACCTAGTATAACAATAAAACAAAAGTTATATCAAAAATAGTAAAAAAAGTGTTAAAGAAAACCAATGATTCTGAATATGCAACGCCAACTGGCCAACTGTATAAGATGTGCTTCTAGGGAATCGAGACCGCTTTCTGGGGAATCAAGACCGCGTTCTGGGGAATCGAGACCGCGTTCTGGGGAATCGAGACCGCGTTCTGGGAAATTTTGAATTTGTTATGGGGAATTAGGACTAAAAATTTTCTGGGGAAATAGGACTACTGGGGAATTGCGACTGACCCGCATCCTTTTACACTGCAAATTGATGAAAGTAGAATTGATACAAAAAATACTTTTTTTCAAACCGCGCCATTTTAAAATGGAATGCTTTCGATACCTCTCAGGTCGGGTCAGTCGCAGGGGTCCGTATAAAATCCCCATGGACAAATTCCCCATAGGCCAAAATCCCCATAAACGTTACAAAATCCCCATAAGGTGGTGCAAATTCCCCATGAAACAGTGCAAATTCCCCATAAAGTGGTGTAAATTCCCCATAAATATAATGCGTTTGCAGTATTTCCTTAAAATTTTAACACTTGGAAAATACAACAAAACTTTATCATGATAAAGTTAACTTGATTTTAGGGCTTTGCTTAGGCTTAGGAAAAAATTAAAATATTTTTAATGCTTTTATAATTAAAACTTAGTTTTTTTTAACACATTTTAGTTTGCAAACTCATTTCTGATTGTTATGGGGAATTTGCACCACTTTATGGGGAATTCGCACTACTTTATGGGGAATTTGGCCATGGGGATTTTACACTACTTTTATGGGGATTTTGCACGTCACCCAGTCGCTGTCGCGGTATCGGGCAAAGTCCCAACTGAGGAAAGTCCCAACCAATCGATGAATCTCCCAACAGTTCAAATATTAGAAATACGTTTGCAAAACCGGTGTTAAACACGATAATTTTAAACAACAGAAAATAAATAAATGCATTAAATGAATGATAAATGAAATTATGCAATTTTGTAAACGTACTTTCAAAAATGCAAGTTTCCACCCCAATGAGAATTTTTTTTGATTTTTGGGTTTTGCTTAGGCTTAGGAAAAAAATAAAGTTTTTACTCTTCAGTTTAAAAAGCATCATTAAATACAAATTTACCATAATACAATTTTGCTTGATTTTTAGGTTTTTCTTAGGCTTAGGTACTCAGTTTTTTCAATAAAGAATTTAATAAAAGTTTACCATAATAAAAATTTTGCTTGATTTTTTGCTTTTGCTTAGGCTTCGATAAAAAAGGTTTTCAATAGATTGTTTTATTCGAAAAATAGGAAAAACTTGTCTTTTGAAAAGTGCATTCACAAAATCACATCCAAAAGATGAGTTTTCCGTATTTAATGCTATATTTTTATTAATTATAGTGTTAATTGACTAAAAAATAAAATGGTGTTTGTTGCAAACGTATTTTTTGATTCTGTTGGGACTTTCTACAAACTGTTGGGAGATTCCACAGTTGGGAGATTCACCCTTTTTGTTGGGAGATTGCTAGGAACCGCTGTCGGCTATTAGGAGAAAACTCCGCAGCTGACTCCGCAGCGGAGTTAAAGCCTACGCCTTCCTAAGCCTAAGCAAAGCCTAAACACAACCTAAACTTTCTTCGCGCAGCTATTTGTTAAAGTTTAGGTTGTTTTTAAGGCTTTGCTCAGGCTTAGGAACGCATAGTTTTAAGCTTAAAAAAGGTTATTTCACTCCAGGTAACTCCGCTGCGGAGTCAGCTGCGGAGTTTTCTCCTGTTAGCCCCGCTGTCGCAGTCCTCAAAAATTTTTAGTCCTAATTCCCCATAACGATTTCCCAATTCTCCAGAACGTTGTCTTAATACCCCAGAACGCGGTCTCGATTCCCCAGAACGCGGTCTCGATTCCCCAGAAAGCGGTTTCGATTCCCCAGAACGCGGTCTCGATTCTCCAGAAAGCGGTCTCGATTCCCCAGAAACACATCTTCTAAAATTGGCATTGCATATTCAGAATCATTGTTTTTCTTTAACACTTTTTTTACTATTATTGATATAACTTTTGTTTTATTGTTATACTAGATGGTTTTTATTGCTTCTAAGTATTTTTTCAAGTTCTTCATCAATTTTATTGCTAAACAATACTTCTGGGACTTTGCAATACTAAAATAAAGCGTAAGGAATAAAACAAGCATAATTATCATAAAATTGTGCTTAATACAATTAATAAAACATTTAACAAGAAAAAAGTTTTCACTTTTTAATTCAAAGAGCACAATATTAAATACAAAGTTTTGCTTAATTATTAGGTTTCGCTTAGGCTTAGGCTCGCAGTTTTTTGAAACAAATCATTAAATATAAAAGTTTTAATGGTAATATTTAGCTTGATTTTTAGGTTTTGCTTAGGCTTAGGAAAAAAATTTTCAGTCCATTGTTCAACTTAAGTCGAAAAATACAAAAACTTGTCTTTTAAAAAGTATGTTTACAAAATTGCATCCAAAAGACGAGTTTTCTGAAAACAAGATGTTTAAAAGACAAGCTTTTCGAAGTTGTAGACGAGTTGTAGAAGACGAGATGTTGAAAAACGTAATGTAAAAGACGAAATTTCCTGGAACCTTCTGCTACTGCTAAATTTATATGGGGAATCGAGACCTTTTCTAGGGATTTTCTTACTGGGGAATTGCGACTGCTTACTGGGGAAATGGGAACGGCTTCTGGGGAAATAAGAACGGCTTCTGGGGAAATGGGAATGGCTTCTGGGGAAATAGGAATGTCTGGGGAATCGAGACTCTTATGGGGAATCGAGACTATTTTTCTGGGGAAATGCGACGTAGCTCTCAGGTCAATGCTGATTCCGTCACAATTTTTAGAAAATCGCTAAAATAACATAAGGTGTTTTAATTTTAAAATTATTATGCTTAGTTTTAGTGCCTAAGCGTAACAACTTGAGCCTTCTGAGCATTTTTTTAGCTTAACTGTGTTGCTTTTAGATTGTACACAGCAAGTTCTTTATCTTACTTGATTACATTCTTATTTTTACAAAAGTGATGTTAGTTTTTTTTCCTTTCACCAGTTCTCCCAACTTTTGTGTTTATTTTGTATATGTATATCTATCTAGTGTTTTTTGTAGTATTAGACTCACTTTAACAATACAAATCAATATAAAGTTGTTAGTTTTAACTTTTAAACGGCTTAGGCTTAGGTTCACACTAAGCCTAAGCCTAAGCCTGAAATGCACTAACAGCTTTATATTGTTTTGTATTGTTAAAGAGAGTGTTTCACCCATCATGGGCGGGTCCATGTTGGGTCCATGTTGGTCCATGGTCGTTTAAAACTGTTTAGCTGACTAAAAAAGGCGTTTCCGCTTAGTTTAACCGTGTTTAAAAAATTATTTTTCAGCGCGCTGAAAAATTAGCGCGCTGAAAATTAGAAACTGTCTTTTTGGAAGTACGTTTACAAAATCGCATCCAAAAGACGAGTTTTCCGAAGACGAGATGTAGAAGACGAGATGTTGAATGACGAGATGTAGAAGACGAAATTTCCGGACACCATCTGTTGCATACCCAGAGATCCATTCCACCAAGAAAACGCCGACTATCCAGGAGTATAGGGGTCCATGGTTGTGCACAGGGTTGCCAGGTTAGCCCATGGACCCCTATACTCCTGGACAGTCGGCGTTTCCTTGGAATGGATCTCTGGGTGTGCAACAGATACATCACTGACATATTCTACATGGGCTCAAATTTTTAATTTTTGGGCTTGAAACTTTTTGTATTTTCTCTAAGTCTGAGCAAAACCTAAAAATCAAGCTAAACTTTATCATGATAGAGTTTCAGATTTTTCAGCGCGCTTAAAATTACCACTAGCGGCGCTGAAATTCAGAATCTGCCTCCAAAAACGCGAGTTTCTACTCTAATGATAAAATTTTCTTTGATTTTTGGGTTTTGCTTAGGCTTTTTAGGAAAAAAAAGGTTTTTACTTTTCAGTTCAAAAAGCATCATTAAATACAAATTTACCATGATAAAGTTTTGCTTGATTTTTAGGTTTTGCTTAAGCTTAGATTCTGAGTTTTTTGAATAAATCATTTAATAAAAGTTTATCATGATAAAAATTTTGCTTGATTTTTGGCTTTTACTTAGGCTTAAGTAAAAAAAAGGTTTTCAATACATCGTTTTATTCAAAAATAGAAGAAACTTGTCTTTTGAAAAGTGCGTTTACAAAATCGAATCCAAAAGACGAGTTTTCCGAAGATGAGATGTTTAAAAGACGAGTTTTCCGAAGACGAGTTGTAGAAGACGAGATGTTGAAAGACGTATTGTAAAAGACTAATTTCCGGGAACCGCAACAGATACATCACTGACAGATTTTACATGTACTCAAATCTTTAATTTTCGGGCTTCGAACTTTTTGTATATAATTTTTTTATACAATTAAGTGTTTGTGAATGTATCAATGTTTTTTATAGCTTAAAAATTGTTTGTTTTTTTTGAAAATTTTATAACATAATAAAAATCCATTTAGTACTAAAATCTTACATTTTTTGCCTTTTTCACAAAATATTGAAACAAGTAAAAAAAATATTTTTATCACTTAATTTCCACATATAGCGCTGAATTACTAAGCAAAAAAAAAAAGAAAATTGGTAGTGGTATTATGTTTACTATAGACAATAATTAACGAAAAATTATACTATAGTCATTTAAGAATGGAACATCCTTCAAATCTTTTCTGCCATTTTTATAATAAAACCAGAAGAATAATAATTAACTGATTAGTTACTACTAAATAAACTAAAAAATCACATTCATTAAGCAATATTAGGGCGGAAAAAATAGCGCGGAGCTCCGGAGCTCTGGAGCTCGGGGTTGCTCCAGAGCTCCTAAAAGCAAAGCTTCGCTCCGGATCTCTGGAGCTTTAAGCTCCGGGGCACATTACTAGATAATTACAGACCAATGCACCCGATTGGGCGAATTGTTTGCAATATAATGTTTAATATTTAATAAATAGTAATGAAATAAAAAAAATTTCAAACAAAATTGATTTATTTAAAACATATTACCTTTTATAACCTAATATTGCTGTATGAATGTTAATCTTTTTAGTTTATTTAGTAGCAACTAATCAGTTAATTAATTTGGCTAAATATTATTTTTCTAGCTTTACTATAAAAATATTTATTGATATATAAAAACTTAAAGGTTGGTCCCTTTTTAATGACTATAGTATAATCTTTTGTTAAGGATTGTCCATAGTAATATAATACCACTATTAATTTCCATTTTTTCGCTTAGTAATTTAGCACTATATCTGTAAATAAAGTGGTAAAAATATTTTATCATTTGTGTTAATATTTTATTAAAAAATGCGTAAAAATGGGAAATTTTAGTACTGGGCAAAATTTTATTATGCTATAAAATTTTCAAAACCCATTTTAGAAAAATAAAAATACATTGATACAATCAAAACCACCTAATTTTATAAAAAAAAATTATTTACAAAAAGTTTTAGCCCGAAAATTGCGGATTTGAGCACATGTAGAATCTGTCAGTGATGTATCTGTTGCACGCCCCTCTTAAAACGCCGACTGTCCAGGAGTATAGGGGTCCATGGCACAACCCAACAAACCGTCCATTGAACAGTCTACCATGTCAATACCATGGGTTACTAAAACGTGGACTAGCAGCCAGCATAATTAAAAATTAGTTATTTAAAAGGGTGGCCGGAAGAAATACATTCTGTATAATATCTTCGGAAAGAATCACTTCTGCAATAATAACTTTTGCAAAAATACATTCCAGTAAAATATCTTCGGAAAAAATAACTTCTCGTCGTGCGTCGCAGAAGATATTATGCTGGAAGGTATTCTTTCTTGCCTTCTTACGATGAATAAACCTAGGAGTGAAACGCGCGGCGGATTGGAAATACACTGTAAACAAATAAATACATCGTAGTTAAACCGCTCATCTTTTCATATAACATGTAAGTATAGCCGGAATCCAGCGCGGTAATTATTAAAAAACCGCACATCACTGTTTAATTACAGTAAATATCGTGCTGGGTGCCGGATATACTTACATGATGAGCAGTTTAACTACGAGGTGTCAATAGTATAATTTAAAACATTGCGTACAAACTATTGATAACAAAAATATTAACATTTTTTAAAAGAAGCATTATTTAATAATGTATCATAATACAATTTAGCTTGATTTTTAGGTTTTTGCTCAGGCTTAGAAAAAATAAATTTAATTAAAACAAAGTTTTGAAAAATTTTTAAAGCATTTTAGACTGACTAAGAATGTTTTAGGGTAGTGCATTTAATTTTGGCACTTTTTCGTTTTTCCAATGTAACTTTTCACTGTATGGCCTGATTTTCATGTTTGATAGCTCATTTTAAAGCTTTTACGATACTGCGTTGCGTCTTAAAAAATTCATTGTACGAAAATTGTTTTTTTACTTAATTAAATCAGTTTTTAAAAAAATGAAAAAGTGCCGAAATTAAATGTATGCATTTAATTTCGGCACTTTACAAACAATTGATTGTTTCTCAGTCAAAAAAATCATCATTTTCAAAAATTTAAAAGCCTATCATTATCTCCAGACAGTTTTCTTTAATTTAAGCTTTTACTTGTTGTTCAAGGTGTAACTGACAAAAAGTTACAGCTAAAATGCTAAATGGTATCAAAATGAGGAAAATTTGGGAAAAAAGTGCATTTAAAAAGACCCCCTTAATCGAGTTTAAGTGCAGTGCTATGACTCCTAAACATTCCAACGTTGTCTTTTAACTAATTACAATTACAATTTAACACCCGACCACTAAATTGAACCCGTTTTTACCTACAGCAATAGTGTGCCAAAATTACACTATTTTATTTTATAGCGATTGCTCACCACAGACGCAACGTAGAACCACGGGGACTAAAAATTTGGAAAATAGAGTAAATTTTACCAGGACAGTTTAATTTTTAAACCAATTTATTGCGTAATCATGAAATGCCCATGTTCTAAAAACGAGTAACAATTTTTTTAAATTATAAATCACACAATTTCACATGAAAATATAATAACATAACCAATAAAAAGCTCACGACAGTCATCTACATAATTAGCTTTCATTTGAGCTATTAAACGTCGTATTCCGTCCAGGATTACCAAAGATATAGTCCAAAATCAAAAATGCCCAATTGGGAAAAGTGCCGAAATTAAATGTACTACCCTATACGGAGTTTTTAAAACTATAAAGTTTGGCACAGTGGAATAAAAATAAACAAATTGTATTATTTAAAACATTACAAATTATTGATAACAAAAATAGAATTTTTTAAAGAAAGTATTATTAAAAAAAATCCATCGCAATACAATTTAGCTTGACTTCAAGGTTTTGTTTAGGCTCAAGAAAAATAAATTTAATTAAAACTAAGATTTAATTTGCTTTTAATGCATTTTACAAAAGTATGATTTCATATTTTGAATTTTTAAAAGCATTAAATTTTTACTTTGTCCTAAGCGAGTAATTTTAGTTTTAGAATTAAACGGACCAGCGTACTATTTAATTTAGTAATTGTTTTTAATAAATTTAATAGTGTATTAATTCATATTTAAAGCGTAGTGCAATAATTTAGCACAATTCAACATCGATCCTTTTTAAGAAACTTCAAAATGACGAATCAACGCTGTGCACACTCGAACAAGCTTATATTTATGCATAAGACTTCATTCAAACATATTTTTTCGGAAATATTTAGATTAAATCAAATGAAATATTTTATAACTTTGTTTTTGGTGTGTATCATAGTTGGCAATTTTTTTACATTATAAGATTGTTTTATTTTATTTTCGCTGCGCGTCTCACTCGTCGGTTTATTTCTTGAAGGATGGAAAGAATACCTTCCAGCATTATATCTTCCACGACGCACGGCGAGAAGTTATTTTTTCCGAAGATATTTTACTGGAATGTATTTTTGCAAAAGTTATTATTGTAGAAGAGATTCTTTCCGAAGATATTATGCAGAATGTATTTTTCCTAGCGTCGTTTAAAAGTATAGTATGCAATACCAAACAAGTAGAAGTAGTACTAATGATAAAGAAATACTACGCATAAAAACTATACAACTATGGTATCACCGTTTTTACGTCAAGTGAATCCGCAAGAAATTGATTTGGCAAGTTTTTTTATGCCAAGAGCCTGTTTCATAAATCTTTTTTTTATTTTAAAGGTTTATTACAAAAAATAGAAGTATATAATAGCAAATATAACACGGTTATATTATAATAGTGTCACTACAATACATATACCGTACAACATATTACAACAAAATACAATACGACATAATCACTTGATCACAAGTTTCGTGTACAATATGGGATGTGATGTGCACATTAGAATGTGTTAATATTTGCCAAACCTTTGTTTTGAATAATCAATAAAAAACCTTTTTTTATTTCGTTTTTTTTTAAATTTTGTTAAATTTTTGTTAGTAGGATAAAACAGGGCTAAACGTTATTTATCACTAATTTTTCCATTGAAGTAATCTTTCATCTTTTGATTTTGTTAATTTGATTGCAATATTTATTGTTTTGATTTTTATTTTTACAAAATTTTTAAAGGCACAAAAATCTGGATTTGTTTCTTCAGTTTTTTTAATATGAATAAAATATTTTAACCAAAGAGCGTATTCTTGCCATTTTTTAACTATTTCCTTATAAATATTTTGTAAAAATAAAACCCATTAGTGATAAATAACGTTTAGCCCTGTTTTATCCTACTAACAAAAATTTAACAAAAAATTAAAAAAAAACGAAATAAAAAAAGGTTTTTTATTGATTATTCAAAACAAAGGTTTGGCAAATATTTTAACACATTCTAATGTGCACATCACATCCCATATTGTACACGAAACTTGTGATAAAGTGATTATGTCATATTGTATTTTGTTGTAATATGTTGTACGGTATATGTACTGTAGTGATACTATTATAATATAACCGTGTTATATTTGCTATTATATACTTTTATTTTTTGCAATAAACCTTTAAAATAAAAAAAAGATTTATGAAACAGGCTCTTGGCATAAAAAAACTTGCCAAATCAATTTCTTGCGGATTCACTTGACGTAAAAACGGTGATACCATAGTTGTATAGTTTTTATGCATAATATTTCTTTATAGTAAGTACTACTTCTACTTGTTTGGTATTGCATACTATACTTTTAAACGACGCTAGGAAAAATACATTCTGCATAATATCTTCAGAAAGAATCTCTTCTACAATAATAACTTTTGCAAAAATACATTCCAGTGAAATGTCTTCGGAAAAAATAACTTCTCGCCATGCGTCGTGGAAGATATAATGCTGGAAGGTATTCTTTTCCATCCTTCAAGAAATAAACCGACGAGTGAGACGCGCCCAGCAAAAATAAAATAAAACAATCTTATAATGTAAAAAAATTGCCAACTATGATACACACCAAAAACAAAGTTATAAAATATTTTCATTTGATTTAATCTAAATATTTCCGAAAAAATATGTTTGAATGAAGTCTTATGCATAAATATAAGCTTGTTCGAGTGTGTACAGCGTTGATTCGTCATTTTGAAGTTTTTTAAAAAGGATCGATGTTGAATTGTGCTAAATTATTGCACTACGCTTTAAATATGAATTAATACACTATTAAATTTATTAAAAACAATTACTAAATTAAATAGTACGCTGGTCCGTTTAATTCTAAAACTAAATTTACTCGCTTAGGACAAAGTCAAAATTTAATGCTTTTAAAAATTCAAAATATGAAATCATACTTTTGTAAAATGCATTAAAAGCAAATTAAATCTTAGTTTTAATTAAATTTATTTTTCTTGAGCCTAAACAAAACCTTGAAGTCAAGCTAAATTGTATTGCGATGGATTTTTTTTAATAATACTTTTTTCTTAAAAAATTCTATTTTTGTTATCAATAATTTGTAATGTTTTAAATAATACAATTTTGTTTATTTTTATTCCACTGTGCCAAACTTTATAGTTTTAAAAACTCCGTATAGGGTAGTGCATTTAATTTCGGCACTTTTCCACAATTAGGCAGTTTTCGATTTTGGACTATATCTTTGGTAATGCTGGACGGAATACGACGTTTAATAGCTCAAATAAGAGCTAATTATATGGATGACTGTCGTGAGCTTTTTATTGGTTATGTTATTATATTTTCATGTGAAATTGTGTGATTTATAATAAAATAAATTTGTTACTCGTTTTTCGAACATGGGCATTTCATGATTACGCAATAAATTGGTTTAAAAAATTAAATTGTCCTGGTAAAATTTAATCTATTTTCCAAATTTTTAGTCCCCGTGGTTCTACGTTGCGTCTGTGGTGAGCAATCGTTATGAAATAAAGTAGTGTACTTTTGGCACAAATATTGCTGTAGGTAAAAACGGGTTCAATTTAGTGGTCGGGTGTTAAATTGTAATTGTAATTAGTTAAAAGACAATTTTGGAATGTTTCGAGTTCATAGCACTGCACTTAAACTCGATTAAGGGGGTCTTTTTAAATGCACTTTTTTCCCAAATTTTCCTCATTTTGATACCATTTAGCATTTTAGCTGTAACTTTTTGTCAGTTACAC
>JASAMX010006073.1:0-15217 GCA_030248175.1 Microlaimidae sp. YZB2_3
TGAATCTGAGTGGTGTTTCAAAAAAAGGAAAAAAATGAATGAAAAATTGGTTGAAGTTGAAGCATTTTCTTTAATAAGTGTTTTTTTGCAGCCGATAATAACATGGGTTGTATTTCTGTTTTTGCTGTATTTAACGAGCGCAATTTGGAGTTTAAGTTTATTAATAAAACTTCTTTTTTTAATAAATTTGATTTATTGATTTTATTGCCGTCCGCTAAGAAAGTCTATGCACCGTTTTTTATCATAACACTACCAATTTTTAATTTATCTCTTTTTTACCGAGTTTTTATTGTTTTTATATTGTTTCAATTGACTATTTCATAACGTTTTTATTTGTTTTATTTTAAAATAATATCTTAATTGTTTGTCTGTTTTTAGACCATTGAAAAAAAAAGCACTTAGGCTTCGAAACGTTAAAATAGAGTTTTATTGAAGCTGTTTTATCTCTAAAAAGCATCCTTTAGTTGCTAGTATTTCCACCTTTTAGTTTTTTTCAGGCGTCGCTCCTCTGGCACCTCACTCCTCACAGCTGTTTTTTCCAGCGGCACCAGATGCAGAAAGAGATTTTCAAGCGCATGTTCAGGTAATTATTGATTATTTTGTGAAAATCAGTAGGTTTAAAATGATGTAGTCTAAAAACCACAAATTTACCACTTAAACTACTATAACTTTAAAAAAGCATAAGCTTTTTGTATCCACTTCGTTTTCTTTATATGTTTTCACGATAGTCAAAACCCTCCCATTTAAAATGAAAATGTTCAGTCTTAAAGACCTTTACAAAGTTATGACCTTATAAAATCATTTTTAACCAATTAGACTTCGCAAAACTTCAGATCTTTCATCCATTGGAGATCTAAATTTTTCTCAAGCACTAACTGGCTAAAAGTGATTCTAACAGCTCCTCCCACAACCATTCCCACAGAGCAAAACATATATGACGTCATCACGAATATTATATGACATTTTGAGGGCCCTAAAATGTTGACGTGTTTATATTAAAATATTAAAATTTAACAAAAACTTTAAAAAATTCCGTTAGATTTCCCATTTAAAAAAGAAACACAATAAATTTTTCTAATTTTGTCGGAAATTAACATTTCATTAGGAGTGTGGGGCATTTTAAATCTTTTTTTTTTTTACTCTGAGACACATGACGAGCACAAAACAAATATATATATTTCTGAATGCTTTGTGGTTTTTGACGTAAAAATTACATTTTAAAGGCCCGTGTAAATCGCGCAACACTGCGAGTTAATAAATTTCACTGGATTTTCCCTGACGTCCATTCGCTTTGCCAGCAACCCTAATTGACACTTTAACGAAGGAGGCACTTTCGACTGAGTTTTGTTTTTGTGATTTAGGAGATAAGAGTCGCTGGTTCGCAATATTTAACCGCAGTGGGATCCAGTGGTCCGCAAGAAACCGATGAAGACGCAGTAAGTGGCCCTTCCCTCTAGCGATAACCAGGACCCTTCCAAAAGTATGCATTCAAATGTATATAGCGAGCATTTTCGGGTGTTTGTTTATTCAATTGTTAACGTGTTTGTTAGTTCGCTTCCAAAAGTATGTGTTCAGGTATCAAGTTAAAATTGATTTACTGAAGTTAAAAATCGATTATTTTGCACAAATCAAGTCCTCACACAATCAAAAGAAAAACCACAAACACACGGCAGTTTGCATATGTTCCGCAATTGATTTGTTTTAAATAGTTGTCCAAATTTGGGAGTTGAGAACGTAACATGTTAGTTAAAGTAAAAAATTTTTATTAAATCAAAATCTTTTTTTTTCTTCTTTCTTTCTTTTTTCTTTCTTTCTTCTTCTCTTCCTTTTTCTTCTTATTTTTCTTCTTTATGCTTCTTTTTTTTCTTTTTTCTCTTTTTTTCCTTTCATTTTTTCCTTTTTAAATGTTTTACTTTATTGTTACATTATATAGTGACGTGTACAATAGACTTTTTAATTATTTAAAGCTCAGTTCTATAGTTTAAGTTAATATCGTGAATCCGGTCCTTAGTGGCTCAAAAAATCTTAATTTTCACCACAATATGTTTTATTCTAGTTCAATATTAAGATATCAAATAGGTGTATTCAACTTGAATTTTAAAAAAATTCAGTTTTAGTTGAAATAACAATATTGTTTTGACAAAAACCTTTACTTTCAACAAAAAACTCCGCGAAACCTTAAAGCCAAATAAACTTTTGATTACACATTTTAAGTACAACGCTTTGAATGTTGTGTTGTTGTGTTCTCTTACTTTAAAGTACAACTTTAGACCATTTTAAGCAAGAGAACAGAACATTCAAAGCTTTGTCCTTTAAAGTAAGAGAACACAACAACACAACATTCAAAGCGTTGTCCTTAAAATGTGTAATCTAAAGTTTATTTGGCCTTAAGGTTTCGCGTGGTTTTTTGTTGAAACTAAAGGTTTTTGTCAAAACAATACTGTTATTTCAACTAAAACTAAATTTTTTTAAAATTCAAGTTGAATACACTAATTTGATATCTTAATATTAAATAAATTTTTCTGCCTCCTACCTGCCTCCACCCTGCCTCCTACCTTCTTTCGAGGCATTTTTAGCTGCCTCCTACCTGCCTCCTACCTGTATATGCTTCAACATAGGAGGCATGGTCACCTGATTCCTACCTGCCTCTGAGGTAGTTTTACCTGCCTCCACCCTGCCTACCACCTGCCTCCAGTCTTCCGGAGGCAGGTTCAAGAACCGTCCTTACCGGGTTAAAAAAATTTTGTAATTACTCAACTGACTGCAATATCCATCTATACAAGTTGAAATTTTTTGTATTTTATTGAATTTTATACTTATATTATTATAAATTTTCAGCTTTATTACAAACTAAAAATTTTTGGATTTATTTGAAAATTTATTATTATGAATTGAAAATTTTAAGATATAATTAAAGTAAAAAGTAATTGAAATTATAATAATTTATTTTATAGCTTCTTGAAAAGGAAAGAAAAGGAAGAAAAGAAAACACGGTGCTTTTATCACAACTTGGAGCTCAACAGGAAACTATTCAAAGACTTGAAAAGCTCATAAATGAACTTTCAACCGTATGTTGTTTTTTTACGATTTAAGGCTGGTTCATTCATAGTTATAACAAAACGTCTTTTGGACAAAATCCAAAGGACAAAAGTTCTTTGGACTTTGTCCAAAGGACAAATACAGCGTAAAAACGTCCTTTGGACTTTGCCCAAAGCACAAAGTTCAAAGGGCAACGTGTTCATATTTTTTTGTCCTTTAGAGTTTTTCCTTTGAATTTTGTCCTTTGCACTTTGTTCAAAGGACGAATTTCAAGTAGCATTCATACTTCGTCTCAAGGAAAAAGTCCAAAGGACGTTTTGCCTTTTCTAAAATTGTTCTTTGGACTTTGTTCAAAGGACGTTTTGTCATAAGTATCACCCCAGCCTTTAACTTTCAAATTAAGTCATTAAAATATGAAATTAAAAAAAATTGAATTTTTTCACCCCGATGATTTTGCTTTATATTATTTGAGAAAACAACCAAAATAAAATATCAAATTCTCTGTAATTCATCTTACGGAATCCTAAAACAATTTTTAAAAAATTACAACATTTTAGAGTTTGGAAAATACTCGATCTGAAAATTTACGTCTAAAAAAAGAAATGGTCAAAGCCGGATGCAATTTTTCTACTTCCTAAGAAAATTTTGTGAAAAATATTAAAAATCAACGCTCATGTTGTCCTATTACAGCCTAGTAGAGATTTATTTTTTTGCGTTTCTCGTAAGTGATATGTATTTATTGTGTAGTTTTTAAAAAACTATAAAATATAGTAATAATATGAACTGTGTTGGATAATGCTCTATGTATCTAAAGTTTAGTAAAAATTAATTCATTATAAATAAACGACCAAAAAAACATTAAATAAACCCAAAACTGACTATTTAATACGTATGTTTCGTTTTTTAATGGGAAAATTGTTTATCAATTAGTAAGGTATTTAAATAATAATATGTAATTTATTTAAACTTTCTAAAGCAACAAAATATTGTAAATCTATCAGGTGGCATGGGAAGGCTTTCCGGGGCACTTAGCGAAGCGGGGCCGCGTTGATATGACAAAATAACTTGGGTAAATTTTGTAATTCATGAACATATTCTTTTTATTACGATTATTATTATCATCATTATTTTAAAGCTAATATTTTAAAATCGATATTCTAATTTTGTTACTGATTGATTGGAAAACTTCTAGGAAAGAACCAATAATCGTAATACTTTTTTCAAACCACTTTTTAGTTACGTCGTTCTAATTAATTTATTCATCAAAATTACAATTCAAAAGCTCACAGTAAATTTTCGAACAGTGTAAATAAGAATCTTCGGGCGGAAATCAATGAGTTTACCAAGTCTTAGTCGACTCGTTGAGCACCTTGGTGAACCAAAAACAATAAAAAATCATTTTTTCCTTTTGAATTTTTCAAATTGCTAAATAATACTAGCCTTGAAAAATGCTCTAAGAATAGAGCAGGAAAAGAGGCAATTTTTCTTCGGGCGTATGTTTAAACAGAAAGATGTGGACTAGTCTGAGATGGACATTATGTGGACTATAGAAAGTTTGCATTTGGTTTTGGCGAGCTACTCAGCTAAATAAAAATTTCTACCATATGATAATGATTTGTTTATACATTAATCTAATCACACAGCACTGTTTATTTTTTTTAGTTTGATAGAAATGTCAACTGAAAAAATCATACTCACAGCAATCTTTGACAGAGCGCGAAATCGCCACTTTTTCAAATAGAAGTTATATTTGGTTCTTACACATACAAATATTTAACCTTCAAATTGAAAAAGTGGCGATTTCGCGCGTTGTCAAAGATTGCTGTGAGTATGATTTTTTCGATTAGACATTTTTCATCAAACTAAAAAAAATGTCAACAGTTCTGTGATGACTACATCAATGTATAAACAAATCGTATCATATGGTAGAAAATTTTTATTTAGTGACAGCTGGCCAAAACCAAATGCAAACTTCTCCATAGTCCACATAATCTTCCATCTCAGACTATCACATCTTTTCTGTCTAAAGCATACGCCGGGCAATCGCCCTTTTTTTCCTGCTCTATTCTTAGAGCATTTTTCAAGGCTAGTCTACCGCTTTTTTTGAATTAAATTAAATTAAAAAATAGCCTAATAGACTAATGGTTTTAGATCCACAAGAATGTGCCATTAAATTTATAACCATTCCGTATCCAAGACCGATTTGTTTTTTTTTTAAATAAAAATAATGATTCAAGAAGATGAATTTAAAATTACAAAATTTACCCACATTGTTTAATTATAGTTCATGCGGTTCAGTTTCGCTCCAAGCAAAGTTTATCTACGTTCTCTAAATATAGTTGGCGCGATTGATCTAATAAGAAGATGATGAACATGAATTACCAGCAAAATTTACTCACGTTCTCTAGAGTATAGTTGGCACGGTGCCGTGGGTTAAATTGCAGTGTGGCACTGCCGCACCACCAATGATAATTACCGGCGCGTGGCACTCCCGCGCCACCGACACTTATTATTATTTTTACAATAAATAAAACTTTGAATTAATTTTTGTGTCATCAGTAATGCAAGACTTAAAAAAAGTCTCTGTTGTTTTCGCCTTTTTGGCCACGTTTTAATAATAACTTTAAATTTTTCTTCAGTTTCTTTTTTCTTATTTTTTCATTTATTAATTTATATAAGTCAATTTTTAAAAAAAAATGAAACACAAACACAACGCGTCGAAACACTCACAAAAAAACAAGTCAGTCCAAATATGTAAAATTTGAAATAGTCAAGATCTTTTCTGTCTAAACATATGCTCTGGGGGATATTGCTCCTTTTCCTGGCCTTTTTTTGAAGCATTTCTTAAGGTTAGTGTGTTTTTTTTTACTTGAATTTATAAAAAAAATTGAAAATAAGAGTGTCAACGACACAAAAATATAACTTTTTAATATTTTCATTATCGAAATATTCTTTTAAAGTTTTAATATTACATCTAGAGCACATCTACTTCCGTGCGGACCATACGTTCAAAAATATTTGTTAAATTTTTTATAATGGTCGACAGGTTAAATGTGAATTTATAGGCACCTTGCACTGGAAATCGGTTTATACATGAAGTATGCAATAAACATAGCGAGTCACCATAATGGATAATTACCGTATCTCATACTTATCTTTTGTAGTATGCAGATCAACCCTCGAAAGCGCGCGAAATTTCGATCGGTTGATCTTGCGAAATTTCGATCGGTTGATCTGCATACTACAAAAGATAAGTAGGAGATACGGTAATTATCCATTATGGTAACACGTATGTATATTGTAACTTCCTGTATAAACCGAGTTCCAGTGCAATGTGCCTATTGTCTTTAGGTTTTTTGCCAAGTATCTTACTGTTTAAACTGTTTTAGCAATACAAAAACAGTTTAGCATTTCTACAGAATATAGGTTGTGTTCACTTTGGGGCACTTTCACGTTAATTGATTTTAAAATATTAAACGCTTTATTTTTAAAAATAATAATAAAGTTTTGCAAAAAAGGATTGAATTTCGGAAATTATGGCTGACTTGTTTTTTGTGAGTGTTTCGACGCGTTGTGTTTGTGTTTCATTTTTTTTTAAAAATTGACTATATAAAATTAATAAATGAAAAAAAAAATAAGAAAAAGAAACTGAATAAAAATTTAAAATTATTATTAAAACGTGGCCAAAACGGCGAAAACAACAGAGTACTTTTTTTAATTCTTGCATTACTGATGACAAAATTAATTCAAAGTTTTATTTATTAAAAAATAATAATAAGCGTCGGTGGCGCGGGAGTGCCACGCGCCGGTAATTATCGGTGGTGCGGAGTGCCACACTGCAATTTAACCCACGGCACCGTGCCAACTATACTTAGAGAACGTGAGTAAATTTTGTAATTCATGTTCATCATCTTCTTATTATTAATCGCGCCAACTATATTTAGAGAACGTAGATAAACTTTGCTTGGAGCGCAACTGAACCGCACTAACTATAATTAAACAATGTGGGTAAATTTTGTAATTTAAATTTATCTTTTTCTTATTATTTTTTATTTAAAAAATATATCTCGGCACCGGAATGATTATAAACATTATGTCATTGCGCACTTAAAACTATAGTTTATTAGGCTATTTTTTAATTTAATTTAATTCAAAAAAAGTGGTAGACTAGCCTTGAAAAATGCTCTAAGAATAGAGCAGGAAAAAGGGGCGATTTTTCCCCGGGCGTATGTTTAGACAGAAAAGATGTGGACTAGTCTGAGCTGAAGATTATGTGGACTATAGAAAGTTTGCATTTGGTTTGGCCAGCTGCTCACTAAATAAAAATTTCTACCATATGATAATGATTTGTTTATACATTGATCTAATCACACAGCACTGTTGCATTATTTTTAGTTTGATGAAATGTCAATCGAAAAAATCATACTCACAGCAATCTTTGACAATCGCGAAATCGCCACTTTTTCAATTTGAAGGTTATATTTGTATGTGTAAGAACCAACTATAAATTTGAAAAAGTGGCGGTTTCGCGCTTGTCAAAGATTGCTGTGAGTATGATTTTTTCAGTTGACATTTCATCAAACACAAAAAATGAAACAGTGCTGTGTGATTAGATCAATGTATAAACAAATCATTATCATATGGTAGAAATTTTTATTTAGTGAGTAGCTTGCCAAACCAAATGCAAACTTTCTATAGTCCGCATAATCTCCATCTCAGACTAGTCCACATCTTTTCTGTCTAAACATACGCCCGAAGAAAAATTGCCCCTTTTTCCTGCTCTATTCTTCGAGCATTTTTCAAGGCTAGTATTATTAAGCAATTGACAAAATTCAAAGGAAAAAATGATTTTTATTGTTTTTGGTTCACCAAGGTGCCAATGAGTCTACCAAGACTTGGTAAACTCATTTATTTTCGCCCGAAGATCTTATTTACACTGTTCGAAAATTTACTGTGAGCTTTTGAATTGTAATTTTGATGAATAAATTAATTAGAACGACGTAACTAAAAAAGTGGTTTGAAAAAAGTATTACGATTATCTGTTCTTTCCTATAAGTTTTCCAATCAATCAGTAACAAAATTAGAATATCGATTTTAAAATATTAGCTTTAAAATAATGATGATAATAATAATCGTAAAGAAAAAGAATATGTTCATGAATTACAAAATTTACCCAAGTTATTTTGTCATATTTAACGCGGCCCCGCTTCGCTAAGTGCCCCGTAGCCTTCCCATGCCACCTGATAGATTTACAATATTTTGTTGCTTTAGAAAGTTTAGATAAATTACATATTATTATTTAAATACCTTACTAATTGCATAAACAATTTTCCCATTAAAAAAAACCAAAACATACGTATTAAATAGTCAGTTTTGGGTTTATTTAATGTTTTTTTGGTCGTTTATTTATAATGAATTAATTTTTACTAAACTTTAGATACATAGAGCATTATCCAACACAGTTCATATTATTACTATATTTTATAGTTTTTTAAAAACTACACAATAAATACATATCACTTACGAGAAACGCAAAAAAATAAATCTCTACTAGGCTGTAATAGGAAAACATTAGCGTTGATTTTTAATATTTTCACAAAATTTTCTTAGGAAGTAGAAAAATTGCATCCGGCTTTGACCATTTCTTTTTTTAGACGTAAATTTTCAGATCGAGTATTTTCCAAACTCTAAAATGTTGTAATTTTTTAAAAATTTTTTTAGGATTCCGTAAGATAAATTACAGAGAATTTGATATTTTATTTTGGTTGTTTTCTCAAATAATATAAAGCAAAATCATCGGGTGAAAAAAATTCAATTTTTTTTAATTTCATATTTTAATGACTTAATTTGAAGTTAAAGGCTGGTTCATACTTATGACAAAACGTCCTTTGAACAAAGTCCAAAGAACAATTTTAGAAAAGGCAAAACGTCCTTTGGACTTTTTCCTTTAGACGAAGTATGAATGCTACTTGAAATTCGTCCTTTGAACAAAGTCCAAAGGACAAAATTCAAAGGAAAAACTCTAAAGGACAAAAAAATATGAACACGTTGCCCTTTGAACTTTGTGCTTTGGGCAAAGTCCAAAGGACGTTTTTACGCTGTATTTGTCCTTTGGACAAAGTCCAAAGAACTTTTGTCCTTTGGATTTTGTCCAAAAGACGTTTTGTTATAACTATGAATGAACCAGCCTTAAATCGTAAAAAAACAACATACGGTTGAAAGTTCATTTATGAGCTTTTCAAGTCTTTGAATAGTTTCCTGTTGAGCTCCAAGTTGTGATAAAAGCACCGTGTTTTCTTTTCTTCCTTTTCTTTCCTTTTCAAGAAGCTATAAAATAAATTATTATAATTTCAATTACTTTTTACTTTAATTATATCTTAAAATTTTCAATTCATAATAATAAATTTTCAAATAAATCCAAAAATTTTTAGTTTGTAATAAAGCTGAAAATTTATAATAATATAAGTATAAAATTCAATAAAATACAAAAAATTTCAACTTGTATAGATGGATATTGCAGTCAGTTGAGTAATTACAAAATTTTTTTAACCCGGTAAGGACGGTTCTTGAACCTGCCTCCGGAAGACTGGAGGCAGGTGGTAGGCAGGGTGGAGGCAGGTAAAACTACCTCAGAGGCAGGTAGGAATCAGGTGACCATGCCTCCTATGTTGAAGCATATACAGGTAGGAGGCAGGTAGGAGGCAGCTAAAAATGCCTCGAAAGAAGGTAGGAGGCAGGGTGGAGGCAGGTAGGAGGCAGAAAAATTTATTTAATATTAAGATATCAAATTAGTGTATTCAACTTGAATTTTAAAAAAATTTAGTTTTAGTTGAAATAACAGTATTGTTTTGACAAAAACCTTTAGTTTCAACAAAAAACCACGCGAAACCTTAAGGCCAAATAAACTTTAGATTACACATTTTAAGGACAACGCTTTGAATGTTGTGTTGTTGTGTTCTCTTACTTTAAAGGACAAAGCTTTGAATGTTCTGTTCTCTTGCTTAAAATGGTCTAAAGTTGTACTTTAAAGTAAGAGAACACAACAACACAACATTCAAAGCGTTGTACTTAAAATGTGTAATCAAAAGTTTATTTGGCTTTAAGGTTTCGCGGAGTTTTTTGTTGAAAGTAAAGGTTTTTGTCAAAACAATATTGTTATTTCAACTAAAACTGAATTTTTTTAAAATTCAAGTTGAATACACCTATTTGATATCTTAATATTGAACTAGAATAAAACATATTGTGGTGAAAATTAAGATTTTTTGAGCCACTAAGGACCAGATTCACGATATTAACTTAAACTATAGAACTGAGCTTTAAATAATTAAAAAGTCTATTGTACACGTCACTATATAATGTAACAATAAAGTAAAACATTTAAAAAGGAAAAAATGAAAGGAAAAAAAGAGAAAAAAAGAAAAAAAAAGAAGCATAAAGAAGAAAAATAAGAAGAAAAAGGAAGAGAAGAAGAAAGAAGAAAAAAAAAGAAAGAAGAAGAAAAAAAGATTTTGATTTAATAAAAATTTTTTACTTTAACTAACATGTTACGTTCTCAACTCCCAAATTTGGACAACTATTTAAAACAAATCAATTGCGGAAAATATGCAAACTGCCGTGTGTTTGTGGTTTTTCTTTTGATTGTGTGAGGAATTGATTTGTGCAAAATAATCGATTTTTAACTTCAGTCAATCAATTTTAACTTGATACCTGAACACATACTTTTGGAAGCGCACTAACAAACACGTTAACAATTGAATAAACAAACACCCAAAAATGCTTGCTATATACATTTGAATGCATACTTTTGGAAGGTCCTGGTTATCGCTAGAGGAAGGGCCACTTACTGCGTCTTCATCGGTTTCTTGCGGACCACTGGATCCCACTGCGGTTAAATATTGCGAACCAGCGACTCTTATCTCCTAAATCACAAAAACAAAACTCAGTCGAAAGTGCCTCCTTCGTTAAAGTGTCAATTAGGGTTGCTGGCAAAGCAAATGGACGTCAGGGAAAATCCAGTGAAATTTATTAACTCGCAGTGTTGCGCGATTTACACGGGCCTTTAAAATGTAATTTTTACGTCAAAAACCACAAAGTATTCAGAAATATATATATTTGTTTTGTGCTCGTCATGTGTCTCAGAGTAAAAAAAAGATTTAAAATACCACACTCCTAATGAAATGTTAATTTCCGACAAAATTAGAAAAATTTATTGTGTTTCTTTTTTAAATGGGAAATCTAACGGAATTTTTTAAAGTTTTTGTTAAATTTTAATATTTTAATATAAACACGTCAACATTTTAGGGCCCTCAAAATGTCATATAATATTCGTGATGACGTCATATATGTTTTGCTCTGTGGGAATGGTTGTGGGAGGAGCTGTTAGAATCACTTTTAGCCAGTTAGTGCTTGAGAAAAATTTAGATCTCCAATGGATGAAAGATCTGAAGTTTTTCCCAAGTCCTAATTGGTTAAAAATGATTTTATAAGGTCATAACTTTGTAAAGGTCTTTAAGACTGAACATTTTCATTTTAAATGGGAGGGTTTTGACTATCGTGAAAACATATAAAGAAAACGAAGTGGATACAAAAAGCTTATGCTTTTTTAAAGTTATAGTAGTTTAAGTGGTAAATTTGTGGTTTTTAGACTACATCATTTTAAACCTACTGATTTTCACAAAATAATCAATAATTACCTGAACATGCGCTTGAAAATCTCTTTCTGCATCTGGTGCCGCTGGAAAAAACAGCTGTGAGGAGTGAGGTGCCAGAGGAGCGACGCCTGAAATAAACTAAAAGGTGGAAATACAAGCAACTAAAGGATGCTTTTTAGAGATAAAACAGCTTCAATAAAACTCTATTTTAACGTTTCGAAGCCTAAGTGCTTTTTTTTTCAATGGTCTAAAAACAGACAAACAATTAAGATATTATTTTAAAATAAAACAAATAAAAACGTTATGAAATAGTCAATTGAAACAATATAAAAACAATAAAAACTCGGTAAAAAAGAGATAAATTAAAAATTGGTAGTGTTATGATAAAAAACGGTGCATAGACTTTCTTAGCGGACGGCAATAAAATCAATAAATCAAATTTATTAAAAAAAGAAGTTTTATTAATAAACTTAAACTCCAAATTGCGCTCGTTAAATACAGCAAAAACAGAAATACAACCCATGTTATTATCGGCTGCAAAAAAACACTTATTAAAGAAAATGCTTCAACTTCAACCAATTTTTCATTCATTTTTTTCCTTTTTTTTGAAACACCACTCAGATTCATTATGTCTACTTTTCTTCTAATTATGACCAAATTTATGTTTACATTAGAAATTCCTGAGTCATTTGATTTACTGATTTTTTTGTCGTCCGCAAAGAAAGTCCAGGCACCGTTTTTTTATAACACTACCAATTATTGATTTATCTCTTTTTTACCAAGCTTTTATTGTTTTTATTTTGTTTTAATTGACTATTTCATGACGTTTTTATTTGTTGTATTCCAAAATAGTATCCTAATTGTTTGTCTGTTTTTAGACCCTTGAAAAAGAAGCACGGAGTGGCTTCGTAACGTTGGAATAGAATTTTATTGAAGTTCTTTTATCTTCAATTTTTTGGGGTCAAAGCCCAAAAACTGTACTAATATAATTAAGAAATGGAACCCCAAAAACCAGTAAAAACTCGGTCCACTAACGGCATGTTAACTACCGGCTAAAAAACCGGTTACTAAAAACAGCTTTTATTACTTGAATTTGCTTTCTTTCTATTGTAAAAGTTCACACTTTTTTGCTTTGAATTGAAAAACATAATATCTTAACAATATTATTGATGTTTACTTTAAATATAAACTAATAATAGCTATTTCGACATTAAAACTTTTTTAAAAGTAAATCATTTTATTATATTATTTTCTAATTTTAGCGTTGAAAAATCATTTATTTTGATTAACCACAACAAAAATATTAAAACTAAAAACATATTATCCTAAAACTATTAGAAAAACCTTAGAAAGAGGATTTTTTTATGACCGTCTAACTTAGCCGGTATTTAACATGTTGTTAGTGGACTGAGCCCAAATGATTTATTTATCATTAAAGTTTTTGTCATTTTAGTGTACGTTTCAGATACTCGAAAGAGATTTCGCTTTTACCAACACACTAAAATTTCTGCTATAAAGGACGTAAAATAATCTGCTAAACAGAATATACCTATGTTTTGTTGTTTTATTTATACTGATTTACTTTCAATTTTTTGAGGTTGTCTTTCTTTGAAGAATCAGATGTGAAAAAATTATTTGGAGTCAGTTATGACCATGAACTCCAAGATTTTTTCTATGTTTTTCACATAGTAAAAAATATCCAAGCCTTTGAGTAATTATTGAGCACCTTTGTTTGTTTCTCAGTGCTATTGGGATTTACCACCAACTCTAAATGTTGTGCCATCAACCCATTAAGATTGCGCCACGTGCTGCATCGCACGGCTTGAGTGTTGTTGTTGCACATTAAAAACGCATGACAGTTATTTCTCCAGAAAACCGATTGGTAAATGCAGTTCCACAGTAATCTGCTAGACTTTGGTTTTTTTTTGGAAACATGAATAATAAGATTCAAACGATTCCTGTTGAGTTTGTACCACTGGTTTTGTGGGAACATTATTTTCATTCATGTATCACGTTAAACAAGAAAACCAGTTTCATTCGACTTAAATTAATCCTCTAAAAAACTTTACAATAAGTGATTACTTCGCGTACTAAAACTTCTAGCGTGAAGGTTATTTGCATCATCACCAGTGTTGGATAACTGTGAAACTACGTAAATAGTGAAATTGTTTTCCTTTTTTATGAATTGTCTTCGATCTTTTTTTCTCATAATCTGTCAATGTCAATCGCAGATAAGTTCAAACACCAACAACAACAACAACAAAAACAACAACAACAACAAGTTTTGTGATCAATAACAACAAACACTAATTTTAGAGTAAAAAAATTAAGGTTTTACGAATGCACGCACACCTTGGCTACGTTTCAGTGTTTTTTCACACTGTTCTAATCAACTTCAAAAACAGATTTACTTTCTCACCTATGTCCCCGGGCAGGGGTTCGCAAGCGCTCATAATGCTGGCGCTGTCGTAGTCAGCGGTATTATCCTCGCAGTCCGCGTCAAGATCCGATTGGCTTTTGCTGCACCGGAAACGCCCAGAACCACTCTGAAAAAGGAAAACGATAATAATTAGAAGTTTCGAAAACATTTTTTACAGAATTCTTTTCTAGTGTGTAGCAGATTCCAAAAATGATAAATATGATCTGCAAACACATTTTATAGTGGATCTTTCTCTATTGCGCGTCACTGATTTATACCTTTTAAATTCAATTAGTCTTTTCACTAAGTAAAAAATAGGGATTATGTAAAACCAATCAAACAAAACCAAACTAAATACTTTCATTTTATAATAAGCATGGTTTCAAATTATGATTATATTATAAATAAAACATATTGTAAATATCAATAGTTGTTGTTATCTGCGTCCTTATATTCATGCATTAAGCACAAATCACATAAGTCACTCCTTTCACTTGCGCTCAAAGCAATTCATTAAAAATCATCAGCAAATGTGGTCTGTGAAGAAATGATGTGCACTGACGACAAAACGTTAAATTTTAAACGTTTTATCTCAAGTTGTATAAAAAAGTTAGGTTAGTTTGTAATTTATATTTCTTACTAATAGCTAAACCTATAAAAATTATTAATGCCGCCATTACTACCGCCAATACGATGAAAAAAAAATTACCAGTAATAGCAAAATCAATTTTTTAAAAATAAAAACCTGTAAATTTAGCAGCAAAATTTGAATATTGTAAAAACGGTGGCTTAGAGCAAAACAAATATTGGATAATTAGTTTAGTCCTTCATATCACAAAGTGTACTATTTTTAATTCTGTTAATTTTTGCAATTTTTTTAAAAGCGGAGAACTGGCAGAATTTCCACGCTTTTATTAAAAAGACAAGAAAGTATGCAAATTCACACATTATCTATGTATACTTATTACCTCTTCGTATGGATTACTATGGTGGATTGGATCAAACTGAAAAGCTATAAGTAACATAAAAAATTGCCGTTACCTGTATGCTGAAAGCCGGTGACGTCTTTTTTGGTAAGTTGACTATGACAGGTTTTTGGAAAAGTGGA
>JASAMX010006075.1:0-12599 GCA_030248175.1 Microlaimidae sp. YZB2_3
ACGATCTTTGTAAAAAATAAACAAAAAACTGCAGTATTAAGTTTATTCAATTTATTTAAAATTTTCAATATAACCGCAACATTTAAACAATCGAGAACGTGGTAAGTCACTATAATTTATTTGCTATTAGTCATAAATTCAACAAGAGAAGTTATGTACTTAAGAAGCTTGAGAACCACATCTTGTTTTATATAAAAGCAGATGTATAGCTAAATTTAAATAAAAATTAATTAAAATTCATTTTAATAATTTTTATTCAATTTACTACGTCTAAAAGCTGGTTCATACTTATGTAAAAATGTCCTTTGGACAAAGTCCAAAGGACGTTTTTACATAAGTATGAACCAGCCTTAATGAAAACCGTAAAACGTGTATTACTAACAAAAATAAATTTTTTTGAATATCTCCACTCATTATTAGGCATAAAAAGTGATGTGTTATTTCGTTGATTATTGTTTCTTGCCGTAAATTAAAAATACGATAAAACTTATATCAATTGGGAAAATCACGCAAAATTTAGGTTTGTGACATACTAAAAGTTTGTAATAAGGCAACCTACCGAAACGGAGCGACAAACCAATCAACCATGTAGGTCACTGCAGGATCTGTTCTTGGATTGTCCACTCACGCCGAATGGGGGACATTTGTGTTCCTGACCTAATTTGGTCCCGCACTTGTTTCAAAAATAACACAAAAAAGGCAAATGGAACCGTTTTAAAAATTATTTTAAATATGTTTAAAAAATTTGTGCAAAGTTTCTCCGACCGCGTCGCGCCGGGCGACGTTCCAACGCGATTTTTCAACCCCAATATGTTAGTTTCCTTTTCAGATTAAAAAATTAATATTTCTGAAAAGCGGAGACCACTGGCAATAATTTAAAATCTGATTCACGAGTTAAAAATCAGTTTTATAAACCCGATCATTAAGAGGATTATCTTTTAACCAAACTTAAGTCTTAAATTAAGTAAGGCAAGACCTGCCTGCCACATAGTATAAAATTTTGCGTCCGTGGTCCCATCGCGAAATGAAGATTTGTGGAATTAACAATCTAATCGATTTTTTAGGAAATTAATCTTGAAGATCAAGTATTTTTGCCAATTTTGGCCGTTTTTTAAAGCTACGTCTATTTGGTTTTGTTATAAAATTAACGTATAATTTGGCAGCACTTTTCCTACACTTCCAGAATTAATAAAACAAAAGTAAAAAAGAGGAAGTCACATGAGAATGTCCTAATATTAATTTCCCACAAAATAAGCATAACATGCAAGTAAGTGTTAACAAATACGCGTTTCTGTGCTTCTTAAACCTAGTTCGTTTTATACAAAATTCAATAAAAAAAATTTCTGGAAAAATCACGTATTAGTTGAAAACACAAACAATCAAATTTAATGCAAAATCTTTTTCAGTTCACTTCTAAAAAAATGCTACCGAATGTTACGTCAATTGAAAACCGACTTCCCTTAATAAAAGACGCTAATTTACGGTCTAACCTGCTATTTAAATTTTGCAAAACTTAATTAAAAGAACGATCAGTTTACCTCTAAATTTATTTATTTTGCTATGATCGAATTACAAATAACTTATTTTTTAAGTAAATCAAGCCGCTTAGAAAAAACAAATGGTGTCATTGTGGTCAAATACCCGACCCAGGTAGGTTACCCCTAACAAATTATATTATAAAGTTATACGATTTAAATCATACAAATTATACGATTTAATCTGAGATTAAACCTAATCTTAGATTAAATTCGTTAAACTAGATTATCTAACCAATATTGCTAGTATGTTTACTGTGTGTCGACAATCGCTAATCTCAGGCTAAGTTTAAGACGGATTAAACCTTTAGCATACGACCCAAGAGACCCAATAGCTAAGAAAAGTAAAAATGACTTTTAAGAAAAAAAAAGAGTCTCACGTAGTGGACATAGTTCATTTCAGTACAAAGATTTCGACCATCAACCAGAATTTTGTTACGCTTGGTAGGTTTATTGGTTTTTGATATAGTGAAAATTTTCTTGCTCAGTCTTAATTATTCTTTCGTGTACCATAGTCCGATTCTTGAAATGTCAAGAAGTGTATTATCTCTTTTGCTTTATTTGCAATTAAAAAGCCAAATGATAAAAATAAAACTTTTTTTCAATAAAAAATTTAAACTTTTAACAACCAGAAATATTTTTTAATAATAATAAACTCACAGATTTAAAATATAAAATGCACATAAAAACAAAATATAACATAATTTTTACAGTAAAAATTATTTCAACTAAAAGACTCGAAGCTAAATTTAAAAACAGGTTTAAAATAAAGCATTATTTTATGTACCCCACACAAATTATTTTATGTACCCCACACAAATTAATGTGTATCACTTGTTTTTAGTAGTAAAATGCAAAAATGACCAGGGGATTTCACAAAAACTATTCGTAATTTTAAAATATTAAACGTTTATTTTTTTTTGTATGGTTTTTATTAAAATATTAAAATTACGAGCAGAATAAAAAAACAATACAAATTCGTAATTTTTGTTAATTCTACAGTTACGTAGGTAATTTTTTAATTTAAAAAAATAAAAAAAACACAATGCGTCATGAATTTACAATTTTGCACAGATTTTTGGAAATAAACACCGGATGTTTTACTTACCAATTTTTAATATTTAACTGTTGATTAAGAAACCGGAAAAGAAAATGACTGGATATTGCGAGATCACTGCCAAAACTAGAGTAAAAAGAATACTTTCATACCACTATAAGTCATAGTCAATACAGAGGCTTCTGGATTTAACTTTTCATTCAAATGCCAATCACCGATCTCATTTCTTGTTTTTATCTGCGCAGAATATTTGTTCCATAAAATTAAAATCTTCCTTGCTCAAAAAGTCAAAGTGCTCGTAGCAACCCGTTTTTTAGGTAAAATCACCACACCAGTTGGTCGGGTGTCACTGCTTGATCTCGTCGAAATCTGTCAGCTTAGATAGGAGACTGTATGAGCGCACTGTGCCGTCCGGCCCTGTCTCCTCCTCCTTGGACACCGCGTAGAAAAAGTCCGGCTTGGCCTGGTTGTGGAGGAATTGAAGGAATCGCTCGTCGTGGCTGATCACTATCAGCTGGAAGTTCTGCTGCTGCTCCCGGTCATTGATGAGAGTGGCCAGGGCTTCGGACAGGTTCTGCACGTTCTCGTTGTCCAGATTAGTCGTGGGCTCGTCCAGACACAACACACCGCAACTCAGACAGAATACTTCCGCCAGCGCCACGCGGATCAAGATGGACGCCAACACTGAAAGTATATCAAAATGAAGCCGAATTCGTACATAAAATTATTTGCAAATTTTAAGCAACACTAACAAAATATACCCAATTGATTATTAAAACCCCACAGTAAAACCCGAGGGTTTTAATTAAATGAAAGCAATATCACAGTGTATCTCTGGTTCAATACTGATATTACATTGTTATAAATTGACCTTTTAATAGCAAAAAACTTTTTTTAGTTTCAACCCAGAAATTGGATCTATTTTCTTTTGAACTTAATTTAGACCAGCAATAGACACCTTGCACTGGAACTCAGTTTATACATGAATTATGCAATATACATAAGCGTCATTATAATGGATAATTACCGTATCCCCCATTTATCTTTCGTAGTATGCAGATCAACCAATCGAAATTTCGCGCGCTTTCGATCGGTTGATCTGCATACCACGAAAGATAAGTAGGAGGTACGGTAATTATCCATTATGGTGACGCTTATGTATATTGCATACTTCATGTATTAACCGAGTTCCAGTGCAAGGTGCCTATATAGTAAATTTTCTGCCACGTTGCAAAGCACGGCTAGAAAAATCTCTAAATTAATTTACAGAACCTAAAAATTGTCGACGTTGAATAAAAACACGAAATTTGACCACAACGGGAGAGTACTTTTTGATCTATCTATTTCAAAAATGTTTCATTGAGAGAACCTTTATAAATATTCTGTTTTCACCTTCCACAAATTACCTAACACGCTGGTTTATTTCAATGTTAAAAAAGCATATTTCGCATAAAGCAAAACACGCTAAGCCGATATTACTCAACGCTAATTATACGCTCAACGAAATATACTATACACAACAATACAATCACACGATAGTGATCAGAGTATAGTGTGTCTCAGTCTGCACTTGGTCTCGGGACATTAACTAAGAAAGACAAACGTTTTGCCATTGCGCCACAACCTCGACGGTGCCGCAAAAATAAAAATTCGTTCAAATCAGAAGTCTAAGTCTTTTTTAATTAACACACCTGAAATAACATATTTTAAGAATTCCAAAAATTTTCGTAATAGCAATTACTAAAATTCCTTTGACAAGCCGAAAATATTTACCAACAAAATGACGTTTAACAAAAAAGGAATGCCTAACCTTTCTGTCCAGCACTGCATCGCCCGCGCATGTCCATCTCCACCCCGCTCCTCAGCAGGACGACGCTGTAGTTGAATGTGCGGCGACTGTCTGAACTTTCCGTCTTGTCCGACTTGATCTTGATGTAATCGATGTCCGTCCCTCTGTACACCTTACGCCACAGCCGCCGCAGGTTCATGTTGATCTCTTGCATTTTATTCTCGTGGTAGGAGATTATTGCCTGAAAAAGTTTAACTAACCCTTATTAGTTTATTCAATGAAAACATTTTAAATTTTGCTTTACGACACATTTGTTATAGTTTTTTTACAGTTAAACAAATTGAACGGTCTTTAAAAATTTTATGTACACCAGTTGAAAAAAAGATTTTGGTGTTAGCTTACGTTGTCAGTGACGTCGTGATATTTTTTGAGATCTTTGACAGTTTCCTGGAGGGTGACAGAGTCGATGGTGGCGAATCGGAACTTCCGCTCTGCGTCTTTGAACTGATCGGAGTCCAGCTCCCCCTGGATCCTATTCACGTCCATCTCTTGGCGAGTCATTGATGTCTCAACTTGAATTAGTTTTTCTATAATATTAAAATATTTTCAGCCTTCAACAAAAACGTCAAAAAAAAGATCGCAAAAAAGGCAAATTCATACTTGAAAACACAAAAAACAATGTTAAAATACTTCAGAATTGAAAACTAAAAAAAAACCCAATTAGAGATCCTTACTGCTAAGACTGCTTATTTGATGTTGAATCCTATCATATTGCTGATTGATGTCAGTTGGATCGATTCCTCCGATACTAGCCTTCTTTTCGCTGATTTCACGTCGCAATTCGTTGATTGTGTCGTTCATTTCAAATATGTCCATGGAATCTGCTAATTCTTTTTGTCTTAAGCTGTGATGTTTTTCCTCATCTTTTACTTTATCAATATTTGATCGCACAATATTTATCCTATTTTGAAGTCCTATAATTTAGTAAAATGCAAAACATAAAAATATTTTTATTATAATAACTCTAAAATTATTCCATAAATAACTTAAAACAATTTATTATATTTTGGTAGTTGTGTTAACTTCTAAAACTGTTATAAACATTCGTACTTCGATACATAAAGCAAATTTTACGACAGCAAATGCATTAAAACACTAATTAGAGTCATAAACTTGCTAAATTGTCATATTATCAAAAACAAAACCTATTAATTTATACCTTGAATAATCTATAGAAGAACAGATTGGCTTAGCTTATTTTTCTTCCCCTATACTCTATTTACACTTAAATTGGCAAAATCCAGGCTGAGAGTTTTATAGATTTTTTAAGGACAGAGGGGAAAAGCGGTGGAGTAAACTTCGCACAACCTATGTAGAATGACACATTTAAGCTAATCGCAGTAGGGTAGTGCATTTAATTTCGGCACTTTTCCCAATTGGGCATTTTTGATTTTGGACTATATTTTTGGTAATTCTGGACGGAATACGACGGTTGATAGCTCAAGTGAGAGCTAATTATATTTAATTTGTTATGTTATGATATTTTCTTGTGAAATTATGTGATTTATAAAAAATAAATTTGTTACTTGTTTTTAGAACATGGGCATTTCATGATTACGCAATAAATTGGTTTAAAAATTAAACTGTCCTGGTAAAATTAGTCTATTTTCCGAATTTTTAGTCCTCGTGGTTTGACGTTGCGTCTGTGGTGAGCAATCGTTATAAAATAAAATAGTGTAATTTCGGCACTCATATGCTGTAGGTAAAAACGGTATTTGTAAATAGTTAAAAGACAACGTTGAAATGTGTAGGGGTCATAGCACTGCACTTAAATTTGATCAAGAGGGTCCTTTTAAAAAGTGCCGAAATTAAATGCACTTTTTTCCCAAATTTTGCTCATTTTGATACCATTTGGCATTTTAGCTGTAACTTTTTACCAGTTACACGTTGAACAACAAGTAGAAGCTTAAATTAAAGAAAACTGTCTGGAGATAATGATAGGCTTTTAAATTTTTGAAAATAATGATTTTTTCACTGAGAAACAATCGATTGTTTGTAAAGTGCCGAAATTAAATGCACATATTTAATTTCGACAATTTTCCATTTTTTTAAAAACTGATTTAATTAAGTAAAAAAAATACTTTCGTACAATGAATTTTTTATGACACAACGCAGTATCGTGAAAGCTTCAAAATGAGCTATCAAACATGAAAATCGGGCCATACAGTAAAGTTACATCGGAAAAACAAAAAAGTAAAATTAAATGCACTACCCTATTATAAAACTATATAATAATATACATAGATAAAAATTTGACGAAAGATTACCTTTAAGCTCTTCTTTTGTTTTTTCCAACTCTTCCGAGCATTCTTTTAATTGTTCTTCAATTCCTAACTTTTGAACTCGCTGAATTTCGTTGTTTTCATTTTGCAACGCAGAAATATGGTTTTTTAAAGTATTTGTTCGTTCTTGGTGAATTCTAAAGTGTAATTTTTAGATCATTAGTAAAAAAATTACTAGAACCAAAAAAATTAAAGAAATCTAATTAGAATAATCCGTAATAATATAAAGCTATTATAATATAAACTCCATTAATTTTTTTGGAATAGAACGAGAAATAGAAGAACTTGTTCCCTGATGTGATTGACTGTACTTCGTAGTTTATTTTAAATTTAAAAAAAGTAACTACTGGCTTTGCTCCGCTGGATTATTGGCAATACGGTTTGATTAAAGAAATAGGATCTGGAAGCCGAATTTGGAGCGGGTAATTTTAAGTCTAAACCCAAGCTTAAAGGGCTCTCTTTTATAGGTGTTCATAGGCGAAGGGCAGGGTGAAATGCACTCCTCTATAGCCTATAAATTCGCAGCCCATCTAAAAAATCCAAAAGCTCATCTCTCCACCAATAGTTTGTTGTTTTTTTTTTCATTTACATACCATACCGTCTCTGGAATTCTCTAATGGGTTCTTAACCCTCAACCATCCACACCCCCCCTCTCCCGATCCCGACCGAAATTTGGAAATTTATTTAAGTTAAAATTTACTGTCGTAAAAACAATTTGAACTTTTAATTTAGTAAATTTTGATGCTTCTGTTACTCAGACCCACTTTAAAAACATTATACCGTATTTCTTCATCTCTGGTTCTTGACCAAAGAATTTTCTTTTCTTCCAGTTCACCAATTCTGTCCCCCAACGGTTCCATTTCCGCCTTAAAAGCAATTTAGTATTTTTCCATTAACAATAATACCATTTTTTAATCTTACTGCACTTTTGTCCTAAAATTTTTTAAATATAATAAATAGGACAGAAAGCACTGCGTCATTGGATGACCATTAACTTACCTAATAAAAACAAATAGTGAATTAACGCTTACTAATTAATAGATAATTGAAATTGCTTTTGATTGCAAAAAACTATTTTCCAGTTATTTTCCGTTGCCTTCAGTCACATCATATCTGCTCAAACTAATTATTGAAATCATTTTTGTGAGTCTTTTAAGCGAACGAGAATTTTACTTGGATATTGGTAATTTCAGTGTCAGTCTCTTTAATTTCCTGTATTAAATCCTTCCATTTCTGATCAAGAGCCTGTTGTTCCTGCATTGACTTTCTTACACTCAATATTTCCGATTGCAGTTTATTATTTTTGGACTGCAGGTCCTGAAGTTCCTTTCTGTATTTATGCAGCCGATCACTTTTTGTGTCGTAACGACTACTCGTGGTCTGCATACGACGCTGAAAACCAGAAAGTAACAGTTTAAATATAAAAAGTTATTTCTAAACTTAACGAAACAAAGTTAGACATACAAAGGCGAGCATAAGGGTGGTGAGCACGAGCAGAGTAGGGTCTACCACTCCTAACTTCGAAAAACTGTAAAAACGCTGAATAGGATTCAGCAGACTTCCCTCTTGACGCTGGACTCCTCTCCTTTAGTTTTTACAAGTAAATTTACCCAGGATAGCTTCAACAGCCGCTTTACTCAGCAGTTAACTTACTTGTATTAAATATTTTTGCTGTTTCCTTCGCTACTATTAATTGACAACTAATATTAACTCGTAATACTGCATTTTTTTCTACAAAGCAAATAAAAAAATTGCTGGCCTTGATTAACTACCTTTAAATTAAAGTTGAATGCTACATCCAAATAAACACGTACCTGACAATCTTCAACTTCAGTCTGTATATCTTCCACCGACCTTTCCGATCCACTATCCGACAGATTGATTTTAAAAGCCCGTATATTCTCGTTTAATGCTTTCAATAATTAGTTTGAGCAGATATGATGTGACTGAAGGCAACGGAAAATAACTGGAAAATAGTTTTTTGCAATCAAAAGCAATTTCAATTATCTATTAATTAGTAAGCGTTAATTCACTTATTTGTTTTTATTAGGTAAGTTAATGCTCATCCAATGACGCAGTGCTTTCTGTCCTATTTATTATATTTAAAAATTTTAGGACAAAAGTGCAGTAAGATTAAAAAATGGTATTATTGTTAATGGAAAAATATGAATCTGCTTTTAAGGCGGAAATGGAACCGTTGGGGGACAGAATTGGTGAACTGGAAGAAAAGAAAATTCTTTGGTCAAGAACCAGAGATGAAGAAATACGGTATAATGTTTCTCAAGTGGGTCTGAGTAACAGAAGCATCAAAATTTACTAAATTAAAAGTTCAAATTGTTTTTACGACAGTAAATTTTAACTTAAATAAATTTCCAAATTTTGGGTCGGGATCGGGAGAGGGGGGTGTGGATGGTTGAGGGTTAAGAACCCATTAGAGAATTCCAGAGACGGTATGGTACTGTAAATTAAAAAAAAACAACAAACTATTGGTGGAGAGATGAAAACTTCTTGGATTTTTTAGATGGGCTGCGAATTTATAGGCTATAGAGGAGTGCATTTCACCCTGCCCTTCGCCTATGAACACCTATAAAAAGAGAGCCCTTTAAGCTTGGGTTTAGACTTAAAATTACCGCTCCGAATTCGGCTTCAAGATCCTATTTTCTTTAATCAAACCGTATTGCCAATAATCCAACGGAGAAAAAGCGCAGTAGTTAAATTTTTTTAAATTTTAAATAAACTACGAAGTACAGTCAATCACATCAGGGAAGGAAACAAGTTTCTTCTATTTCTCGTTCTATTCCAAAAAAATTAATGGAGTTTATATTATAATAGCTTTATATTATTACGGATTATTCTAATTAGATTTCCTTTAATTTTTTTGGTTCTAGTAATTTTTTTACTAATGATCTAAAAATTACACATTAGACTCCACCAGAAACGAACAAATACTTTAAAAAACCATATTTCTGCGTTGCAAAATGAAAACAACGAAATTCAGCGAGTTCAAAAGTTTAGGATCAAAAGAACAATTAAAGAGATGCTCGAAAGAGTTGGAAAAAACAAAAGAAGAGCTTAAAGGTAATCTTTCGTCAAATTTTTATCTATGTATATTATTGTATAGTTTTATAATAGGGTAGTGCATTTAATTTCGGCACTTTTTTGTTTTTCCGATGTAACTTTTTACTGTATGGCCCGATTTTCATGTTTGATAGCTCATTTTGAAGCTTTCACGATACTGCGTTGCATCACAAAAGTTTCACTGTACGAAAGTATTTTTTTACTTAATTAAATCAGTTTTTAAAAAAATGGAAAATTGTCGAAATTAAATATGTGCATTTAATTTCGGAATCGATTGTTTCTCAGTGAAAAAATCATTATTTTCAAAAATTTAAAAGCCTATCATTATCTCCAGACAGTTTTCTTTAATTTAAGCTTCTACTTGTTGTTCAACGTGTAACTGGCAAAAAGTTACAGCTAAAATGCCAAATGGTATCAAAATGAGCAAAATTTGGGAAAAAAGTGCATTTAATTTCGGCACTTTTTAAAAGGACCCTCTTGATCAAATTTAAGTGCAGTGCTATAACCCCTACACATTTCAACGTTGTCTTTTAACTATTTACAAATACCGTTTTTACCTACAGCATATGAGTGCCGAAATTACACTATTTTTTTATAACGATTGCCGCTCACAGACGCAACGTCAAACCACGGGGACTAAAAATTCGGAAAATAGACTAAATTTTACCAGGACAGTTTAATTTTTAAACCAATTTATTGCGTAATCATGAAATGCCCATGTTCTAAAAACAAGTAACAAATTTATTTTTTATAAATCACATAATTTCACATGAAAATATCATAACATAACAAATAAAAAGATGACGACAGTCATCTTTTTATTTGTTATGTTATGCAATATTTTCATGTGAAATTATGTGATTTATAAAAAATAAATTTGTTACTTGTTTTTAGAACATGGCATTTCATGATTACACAATAAATTGGTTTAAAAATTAAACTGTCCTGGTAAAATTTAATTATATTTTCAAACTTTTCACCCATGGTTTATAATTATTACATTTTTCGTGACAAATCAGTTTATAAAAAATAGTGTAATTTCAGGCACTATAGTGTGTAACAACGGTATTTGTAAATAGTTAAAAGACAACTTTGATGTGTAGGGGTTATAGCACTGCACTTAAATTTGATCAAGATTCCCTTTAAGAAAAAAGTTGCCGAAATTAATAGGCTTTTTTTCCCAAATTTTGCTCATTTTGATACCATTTGGGGCATTTAGCTAACTTTTTGCCAGTTACACGTTGAACAACAAGTATAAAAGCTTAAATTAAAACTGTATCGTGATAGGCTTTTAATTTTTGAAAATAATAATTTTTTTTCACTGAGAACAATCAATTCCGAAATTAAATGCACGGTATTTTAATTTCGACAATTTTCATTTTTTTAAAAACTGATTTAATTAAGTAAAAAAATACTTTTTCAGTACAGTGAAAACTTTTGTGATCAAATTACAGCTATGCCTGAAAGCTTCAAATAACTATAGAACATGAAAATCGGGCCATACCGTAAAAAGTTACATCGGAAAAACAAAAATTGGGAAATTTAATAATGGCTTACCCTTTATTATAAAACTATACAATAATATACATAGAATAAAATAACGAAAACTCTTCTTTTGTTTTTTCCAACTCTTTCGACATTCTTTTAATTGTTCAATTCCTAACTTTGGAACTCCAAAAAAATAAATTTCGTTGTTAATTTTGCAACGCAGAAATATGGTTTTTTCGTTTGTTATGAATTCTAAAGTGTAATTTTTAGATCATTTGCATCAAAAAAGAATTCTGAAAAAACCAAAAAAAAATTCCAAAACTGTAATTAGAATAATCATAATAATATCCGAACTATTTATAATATGAGAAATTTGCCATTGTTTCAAAAATAAAACAGAATAAAACTGCTCCCTGATGATTGACTGTACTTTTTTAGGTCGTTATTTTTAAATTTAAAAAAAAGTAACTATGTTTTTACTCCGCTGGATTATTGGCAATACGGTTGGGTAAAAGAAATAGGATCTGGAAGACGGGTAATTTTAAGTCTAAACCCAAGCTTAAAGGGCTCTCTTTTATAGGTGTTCATAGGCGAAGGGCAGGTGCGGCTCCTTCTATAGCCTCTAAATTCGCAGCCCGTCTGAGAAACCTGCACCAAATAGTTTGTTGTTTTTTTTTTTCGTTCGTGCCGTACCGAAAACTCGGTTCTTGAGACCCGACCGGTCCCGCCGCCTCCGACCGAAATTTGGAAATTTATTTTAAGTTACAGAACTTCTGTCGTGAAAATTTTTTGAACTTTAGGGTAGTAAATTTTGAGAATGTTAGTTTCTCAGACCCACTTTTAAAAAACATTATACCCGTTCTTCATCTCTGGTTCTTGACCAAAAGAACTCTTTTCTCCCAGTTCACCAAATCTCTCTCCCCGACTTCCACTTTCCGCCTTTAAAAGCAATTTCATATTTTCCCATTAACAATAATACCATTTTTTAATCTTACTGCACTTTTTGTCCTAAAATTTTTTTTTCAATATATTGGAAACAGACAGAAAACAGCTCCGTTGAATAACATTAACTTCTAATAAAAAACAAATAGTGATTAGTTACTAATTAATAGATAATTGAAATTGCTTTTGATTGCCAAAATTTTCAGTTATTTTCCGTTGCTTCCGTCACATCATATACTGCTCAAACTGATTATTGGAGATCATTTTTGTGGGGTCTTTTTTAACAAACGAATTTTACTTGGATATTTAGTTTCAGTGTAGTCTCTTTAATTTCCTGTATTAAATCCTTCCATTTCTGATAAGAGAGC
>JASAMX010006076.1:0-19036 GCA_030248175.1 Microlaimidae sp. YZB2_3
TGCCACTACAGAAACAGGTGAAAGTTGTTTATTGAATTTAGGCGCTTTTACATCAGCCGATACAGTTAAACTAGCCATACATTCCGCGGTTCCGTTGGTATTTTCAGCTTTGCAGGTCACCTTTCCAGTAAATACTTCAGTCAATTTTATCTCCAGTTTGTGTCTATCGCCAGTGGAAGTGAGAATTACACCATTTTTCCCTTGTTCTAGTAGTTTATTGTCAAGATACCATGAAATAGACGCCTCTGGTTCTGCCACAACCCAAGCTTCAAATAATGCAGTATCTCCCACCTTAATATTTTGAGGCTGAAGTTCTTTTTCAAAGTCAGGCGGCGTTTGTTTGGCATTTACCTGCAAGAAACAAAGTTTTATTAACTTTTTAAGTAATTTTATTTTTATTTATTATTAATAATGAGGATAAAAATTATTTTTTTAAATATATGGACCGATGCCACGTAAAAAAATTAAATTCTGTACAAAATGATGCGAACTAAAAAAAATTTCAGATGAGCATATCTTGCAATCCATAGGTCAATATATACAAAATTTTTAATGCTGCCAAGAGGTCAAAATTAACTATATATTAATACATTATCTTCTCAATCAACCTTTTCTTAGTGAAAAATGCCCGCTTAAATAAATTTTTTAGTCCACGTCATTTTTGTACAAACTTAAGTTAGTAACTAAATTTTCAACGTTTTATCACATTATTTATAATATAAAAGGGCAAAAAAGGTATGTTTTAGATACATAATAATTTGATATTAATAATTTAATAATTTGATATTAACAAATCTTCGGTTTAAATAATTTGATATTAACAATGTAGTAAGATTAAAATATTAATAGTCAGATTTTAAATTTAAATTTAAAAATTACTTTAAATATTTTGAAGTGCATGTTGCTTCGCCTAGACGATTTACAGCACTACACATGACTTCCCCATCGAAGTGAGTGGTAACGTCTTTAATAGAGAGCATACAGATTCCGTCTTCAGATATCATTTTGACTTTTTCGGAAGGAGTAAGCAGCTGACCGTTGATATACCAGTTTACATCCGGTGCTGGATCGCCAGTTACGACCGCTTTGAAACGTACATTTTCCCCTTCATTGCGGTAATATATATTTTCAGGCGCACAGGAACGTCAGGCGCGTCAGACACGTCAGGAACGAGGATAAGCCTACGCGTTCCCAAGCCTAAGCAAAGCCTAAAAAACAATCTAAACTTTATCACATAGCTGCACGCAGAAAGTTTAGATTATTTTTAAGCTTCGCTTAGGCTTAAGAACGCGTAGGCTTAAGCTCGTTCCTTACGCGCCTGAATATTCGTGTGCGCCTGGGGCGCCTGAAAATATAAATTACCTTCACTGCATTCCGCATCGGCTATTTTCTGTTGGAATTCCGGAGCTACCTAAACTTATATGCGGAATAAATAAATTGTCACAACTCCCGTTGTGTTAATGTTTCAGAAATATTACGCCTTATAAATACGAGTTGTAATGTAACACTGTCAAGCGATGGTGTAACGCAACACATCAGTCACTGAGGTAATGAGGCTGGAGATTACAGGTTCAAGTCCTGTATCGCTTATATTTCAGTCAAAAAAGCTAAAAATAGCGAAATTGTGTTGCATTTTTTCTTTCAAAAACTTGATTTATTTGGCCTCATATATCTGGACGTTACGAAATCATTCTTTGTTCACTTCTAAAACGAAGGAAAACACCTTGAATAAAAAACATAACTAGAAAATATATACCATAAAAAATGGTTAAATGTATTTCCTACAAAAAAAAACAAGTAAAATCAATTTTGTAGTGAATTACCACAATTGGAGAATACCTTTGATTTTTCTGGATCTTCCTCCACTTGCAGTGAAGCAGTTGCTTCTTTGGATCCCATTTCATTGGATATTCTGCAGCTGTAAATACCTGCGTCGTCAGTTTGAGCGTCTCTAATTTCTAGTGTCGCTTTTTTAACAACGTATATAAAAACGTTTCAACAAAAAAATTGGAGATAAATTAGAGTTTACATAAATTGAAAAAAATTCCTTAAAATGTCCCATTTAAAACTTAACCTGAGCATTAGGAAATTTACATTTTATTTCATAAATTAAAAAAATTCCTATAAATACAAATATTCTGAATAACGAATTAAAACTTAACTTCAACATAGCGAGACAAAAAATTTTCATCTACACTCTACATCAATTCAAATGGAACTCAAAGTATTTTTTATCAAATTGCTTAGTTTACAAAAAAATTAAGATTTTTGAATTGTTAAAGTTGACTAAACTCAAAATATGCCAGAAATCATTAAATCAAAAGTTGTTGTATAATTCGTGTTGCATAATAATTTAAAACCGAAACAATTAAGTTGTTTGTTTTTTTTGAAAGTATAATTAGATTATGTTTTAGTTTTTGCAATAACAATTCAGATTTTTTTAGCTTTAAAATGTCATATAGTATTCGTGATCACGTCATATATGTTTTGCTCCGTGGGATAGGTTGTCGGAGGAGCAGCGGCAAAACAGGGCTTCAAAATGAAGGTGCGAATATGGCTAAAAGAATACTGCGCGGGCGGGTTATTAGAAAGGCGGGGGCGCGTTATTAGTAATAAATGCGGGCGTCCCTTTATGCGCCCGGTGTCTTTTGATGCGCAGGCGATTCCTTTGGTTTAGAACAATGGATTTTGACCAGGGTGAATTTTTTTATTTAAAACAATAAGGTAATATAACCGCTCTTACTCAATTTTAAAGTCATTGGATGGGAATATTGGCTGTCCGTCTACCATCCACTGCAGCTCTGGCTCCGGCCAACCTTCCACTTCGCACTCGAACATGGCGGACTCGCCCTCTTTCACGTCTTGGGACTGAAGTTCTGTCACAAATTTCGGCGGCGCTGGATCGTGTTCCACTAAATTATATTCAAATAAAATAATAATAGATTATATTAAATATTTAGTAATTTGTTTCATTGCTATAAGCATTTCATAGGTTTTGCTTCCTCCTGCTTGCCTGCAACCTACCAGAGGTAGAGGCAAGAGCAGCCTTTAGTGGTGTGACATTGAAAAGTATGAGGCCGAATCAATTAAACTTTTAAACGAAAAAAAAGCAAAATTATTTGCTATTTTAAGTTTTTTGGCTGACTAATCGGCGAGAAAGGACTTGAAGCTGTAATCTCTAGTCTCAATAACTCATTCAATGACAAGCGGCGTTACACCATCACCTGCCAGTTTTACACTATATAACTCTTATTTGTGAAGCATCATAATAACGGAAAGTTGTTACACCGGGATGAAACGAAAGTAAAAAAGTTCTACCTTTCATCACGCGAAAGTAGGCGGAAGTGGTGGCTTGTCCGTATTCGTTTGAAGCGACGCAACTATAGCGTCCAGTGTCTTCCACTTTCACAGGGTCGATGGTCATGGCAAAAAAACCTTCTTCATCCGCGTAGAATGAATGTCTTTCGTCATCCTGCAGTTGAGTACCATCTTTAAACCTAAAAACATATGAACTAGTAAAAAATTTTAAAATCAAAAATTAATATATTATTATTCTTCCAATAATGTGTTATTATTATTATTATTATTATTATTATTATTATTTATTATTATTATTTTATTATTATTATTATTATTATTATTATTATTATTACTATTATTGTTATTGTTATTATTAATATTATTATTATTATTATTATTATTATTATTATTATTATTATTATTATTATTATTATTATTATTATTATTATTATTATTATTATTATTATTATTATTATTATTATTATTATTATTATTATTATTATTATTATTATTATTATTATTATTATTATTATTATTATTATTATTATTATTATTATTATTATTATTATTATTATTATTATTATTATTATTATTATTAGTATTATTATTATTATTTTTATTATTATTATTACTATTATTTATTATTTTTATTATTATTAATATCATTATTTTTATTAATATTATTATTATTTTATTTTTATTATTATTATCATTTTACTTTGTTTTGAAAATGAAATTTTTTTAGAAAAAACCGAAAACATATATTTAAGAATTCTTTATAGTTTTTTAATGTCTACAGAGAAGCTTTCCCACCGTTAGTATGGAATTTGAGGTCATAAGAATGATTTTTAGAGTGATAAAACTTTTTCTCAAAACTAAAAAACTTCAGTTAAAAACAGGAAATTATAGGAAATAAAAGAAACTCTATTGTATTTAAAGTTAAAATCTTTCAGGCTGAAATTAAAGCCGTTAGTATCGCAATTTCAAAGTTTCTTTAATAACTTCTAGCAGTAATATAGAAATTTTGAAACACTTTTGTTAGGCTTAATTTATATGACGTATTTAACGCGGAAGATATGAACACAAGTTTAGATTTCGGAAACAAATAATATAATAATATGCACATATGTTTATATACCAATGCCTTTAAGAATATAAAAAGTTTACAAAAATAGTTTTTGAACTTGAAAATGCGATTAATTTTGATGTTTTGTAAACTTGAGTGAAATAACTTTTTAAGAAAATATTTATTTAAGTAACAATTTTTAAAACTAACGAAAATGCTTTATCAAAGTAATATAATAAATTGAACCAATATATTTTTGTGCAGTGTAATTTTGATAAAATATATAATTAGTTTTTTGTAGTTTGAATTGGTATATTTATTTAATAATAAATAAATAAACGTACCAAGTAATCAGTGGTAACGGATATCCTGTAACCTTAAGGCACATCTTGGCAGAAGACTCCTGTAATGTTCGAAATCCATATTGTGTTCGAGTAACTCTGGTGCCTTGCATCTCCAGTGTGGTGCCAGCTAAAACAATAAATGTATCAATCCTTTAAATCAGATTAATACTATTAAATTTGCGAGAAAAATGTGGATAGCATAAAAAAAGGATGCAATACCTCTAATAAAAATTTTTAATAGTTGTTTCTTATTATCTTATTTAATTTTATTTTATTATCAAAAAAAACTTACAAAAGTGTAATACCTAAATTATTTACAATCAATTTAAATATTGCTTTTAAAAAACATGTTTTGCTAAATTAAGTTAAATTTTTAGATATAAATTTATTTTTTTGGATGTACACACGTGTTAAAACTTTATAAATAATAACAATATTCACTTAACCTGACTCAAACAAAAATTAAAGTTTTAATTTTTTCAAGAAAATTTTTTTCTAAAACTTTATAAAAGTAAAATACTTAAAAAGATCATTTTCATTAATAGTTAGGACATAAGCTGTTAATCTAATTTTTCATTATTTACCTTTTATTTCAAATACTTTTAAGTTTTTTAAAACGATTCCATATCTTACCAGCTGTTTTTTATTTACGTCAGTCAACAGGAACATTTTTGATCGACCTTCTATTTTTAACTTCCATTCGGCTGACATTCTCAAAATTACATCAATAGATTTTAAGGTCGATGTGATTTTAAGTTCTCTTTTACATAGATGGTATTTTGTGAGAAGGTCGCTCAACAGAATGTACCCGATGACTGAGTTTCACATTAGAAAAAAAGCTAATTTTGAAAAAAACAAGATTAATTATGGAGAGGAATGTCGTACTGAGTCCTTCGCTACTTCCGCTATACAAACTGTGCGAGGATCCAGATGGTGAAATCGTCGGCGGACTTTTCGGTTTCTTTTTCGGCGGTCCGCCATCATCTCCCGGTGCTACAACAGCAAATAAATAACAAAAAAAGCTAAATGTATCAAACAATAAAAAACATAAAAGATAATAGCATTAGTGGCGACTAAAGTAATTTATTAGAATTAAATATCTTTTTTGACTCTTTGGTGAACATTTAGTTTGCTTCAGTGCAGTAAAGTTTAATTAAAATTTGGTTTCCGCCTCTATTTAAAATTTTAATTAAGGATATTCATCTAGTTGAGAGTGTTCAATGATAATTTTAATATTAGTTATAAACATCTTTCTAATATTTTGAGGTTCTTATACTTTTAAAATTTGCTTAGATTTGTTTTAAAAAATATGTTTTTTACTGGTTATATGTTACCTCGCGGTGCACAGATGCTTTGCGTAACCAAAGAGTGAAAATTAAATTAAATTTTAATAATTTAGCTTTATTTTTTTTATTTTCGTTTTGTTTTTTATCTTAAATTTCAAATTTTTGCCCCATTGTAATAATTTAAATTGGATATAATTTTTCGCTAAAAAAACTTTAGAACATCAAGTAAAACTATGTTTTAATCCATTTTACATTTAAGTTTTAACATTATTTTACTATAAAAAGTTGATACAAAACAAAACAAAACCCAACAAAACTGCTTGTCTACAAAGCTTCAAAAAATCTACCAAACAGGGAGCTTTTTCTAGAGGTCGTTGAATACTCGGAAAACTCGCTTCGGACCTCAGACAGATCCACAAATTCCGTCATCGTCTCTTCCCGGTCGTCCATCTCTTCCTCCGCTAAAAATTTGCATAAAAAATGACGCGCAGGTTTTATAACACACGAAACTGGACTTACTCCACTCCGGTTCCACCAACTCGATTCCTCCTTCTTCCACCTCCGTCAATTCCAGCAGGAATAGGTCGGGCCGGGGCGGAGGCGAAAATACGCTCATTATCGATTATTTTAACAGTATATATAGGGGCGAATCACAACGAGTAATAAACGAATAGCTAATCGCGACGAATAGCTAAATGGTAATATAAACGGGTTCGGTGTATGGGAAAAGCGAAAACGAAAGCGGGAGGGAAAAAAGGGGTTTCAGCTTCTACAGTTCAGTCAGTCAGCCTCCAGAAAAGTTTAACCGGCTCAAGCCAGGCCAGTCAGGCAGCCCGGGAATGAGAAAAGGTTAATATTCTTCTTGGATCACTGGTTTTAGAAAGTTATATCGTTCACAACAACGGGGTTTACTGAGCAGCTCGGTTCGCTTAGTGCATCTAGGAATGGTTGGGAAGTCCGATAAATTGGCATGTGAAAATTTAATCCGATTCGCTACCGATTGATTTTATTTTTATTTATTTATTTATTATAATTATTATATTATATTATTATATAATTATAATTTACTATCGTAAATCGTTAAATGATGCACTTCGCTTGATAACGATACTTCATACAAACAAATCAAATACTACAATATTGATATTATTCATTCTTTGTCGTCTTTATCTTAGCCTATCAATATTTGACGGTATGAATGAAGACCAGTAAATGAAAACACAGTATGAATGAAGACCAGTAAATGATCGTTCGAGCCACTTTAAATATTTATATATTTAAATCCGCATTTAAAGGTTTAATTGTCGGTGCAAATCTCACGTTTAAGTGTCTGCAAAAAAAACCATAAAGCATATGATTGGGTGCTTTTAAACTATATTTAAAACTTTCTCTTATGACAAAATATCCAAAAAATAATCTGTTTAAAAAACGAAAAGTTCCCAATGTTTAGGTTGAATACATTTTCTACTATATTTAACGCAAATACTTCGAAATCCCTCGTAATCTCATCTAAAGTTTGAAGAAACTCGAGAAAAAATTTTGAAAATCATACGGTAGCGGTATTTTGAATTTTGCAAGCTGCAATCCATTTTATTAATCTAACGTTACGCTGTTATAACCCAGTGAGGACGGCTCTTGAACCAGTCTCCGGAAGACTGGAGGCAGGTAGGAGCAAGGGTGGAGGCCGGTAGTAGGCAGGTAGGTGGTAGGTAGAAGGCAGCAAAATTTCCGATGGAAGCCGGTAGGAGGCAGGTAAAAACGGTTTTTCTGAAATGAGGCCCCCGTTCTTACCGGGATAAGAAAAACATTCATTATCATATTTTTACAGGACAGATTTCTTCAAGACTATGAAAAATAACAACGAAAATTCGAACGTACAGAAAGGTCTGGCAGATAATTTATTGGTAAATAGAAATAGGATAAAACGGTTACCAAAAAACACCAAAAAATTTTTTACATAAAACAATTTTGGAAAAAAGGTGAATTAAAATACAAAAATAAATGCGCCATACAATAAAAACTGAAATCATACATAAATCCATTAACAAAACTTACATCTCCTCCCAATATGACTTCCACATTTTATTGTTAAAGTTTAAGATTTTTAATAGTAAAATTTAGGAGACAAATGTATAGAACATATTCGTTTATTTATTGGGTTCACGAATTATTATTCAGGATCTTTTATAATGCATTGAATTTTTTAAGTTTTTGTTCAAAAATCGTTTTTAGCTTTAAAAAAATTTTTGGGATTTTTTGGTGTCTGACTTTATTCCGTCTACTTTTTTCCTAATATCACATAGGGTTACTTTCTTAGCAAAGTATAAGCATGTAAGTGGGCAGATGTGGTAGTCAGTTAAAGGTGCGGTGCGGAACAGGCCCTGTGCCAGGGTGGGGCCTAGAGGGCCATGCCCCTCCTTTTTGGGTTGGTCGGGGTAAAAATTTAGGAAGGGGAAAGTGGGTCCAGAGGTAGAGAGAGGTAAAAAGGAAGTTAACTCCATCTTGACCCCTGCTTTTTCCTACTTCCTTTCTTAGGGTATGCTAAAATGGATTCTGCCCGATTTGCTGATTGCCTTGAATTTAATGTAAATAGGTATTTTTAAGTTGCAATTTTGCTCATTTTTAAGTCAAAAAAATTCGCCTCCGGTGGCTGGGGGAACAACCCCCAAACCCTCGAGCGGCCGCTTCGCGTCCGCCTGGTGCCGCTGCGTGGCGCCGAATTCGGCGCTTTGCGCCGCATTTACCTACTGTTTTTATGTTTCTAGAGTCTGGCCTTTCCTGGGTATTTCGATTTAAATTACAAACTATGCACTTAAAGAAAGTGGCTATTTTATACTTTAATTTGATACATTGATCGTTAAAATTGCAGTATTTGTCGAGATCTTACATTTCTCGTGAAAAAACCCTCGATTTTTTCGCTAAAAACACGAAGTAAAGGAAAAAAGGTTGGGCAAATTTCATAAAATCACTGCCGTCGTTTGGTGTTTTTAACAAAAAAAATGGCGGGTTTTTTGTAGGGGAAACTCAATATTTTGATAAATACTATACCAATCTTTACGATCAAGGTATCAAATTAAACTTGAAAGTGCTTTCTTTGAGTCACAATTGTCTTGAAGTTCTGAAGTTCTTGTTCTTGAAGTTACACAATTGTCGAAAAATGCAATTTTTGGGGGTTCATAACTCCTGAACCACTGGAGATATTATGTTAAAAAAATTTTGTGGGCCATTGGGGGCAGGGGTAAGGTTTTCACAAACAATTATCAAAATCGAAGACAAAAAGTTTAACTCCGCACCGCACCTTTAAATCTGCTGTGGATTCAGCTAAGTGGAAAACTATTATAATTCAGTTATGACGCAGGTATTTTGGGTCAAACGCTGGTAGAAGTAGCGAAACCAGTGGTAATTGCAGGTTTCAAAGAGGAAATAAATATCATTTCGTCCTTACAGTAATAAGCAGACAATGCTCAAAATATTACTCCACACATTGCATTGCAATGCTCACACAGCTCAACCTGATTAAAAGTTTTTGGATTGATATTCCTCTCAGAAACAAAACGGAGAGCAGCTTCCAAAATCCGCCGGAGAGAATTTCTTACTAACGGCTATGCGATGGCGCGAGTAGTCCAGGTGTAAGACGCCGCATGTTCTTGAGGTGTCTCCCGAAGGAGCTAAAACAGGTAGCTAATAACGGCTAGCTGTCGGAAGTTTGAAGGGCTCTCTTCTTTCAAGGGGAAAGAAAACAAGAGTTCACTCCGCTCAAATGTTCGCTTTGAATCGGTCGTTTTATTGCAACAATAGGCTTTTTATATTTTCTTTCAGGTGAGAACGGCTAGAAAGCTTAATTTTTCTGTATATAAGTGTTTCGGATACACCGGTTTTTTTTTATCGTCGTCGCTTGCAATTAAAATTTGTTAAACTAATAATGAAAGAGGAAAAAAAATTACAAAAATTCTTTAAATAAAAATAAAATTTTAAGTAGTGATGTTCCCCGACTATCCGCCCTATTTAAAACTGACTTCATGAATAATTTAAGAATGTACAAAAAATTACAAAAAACTCTTTAAATAAAAATAAAAATAAAAAAATTACAAAAATTCTTTAAATAAAATATAAAAATAAAAAAATTACAAAAATTCTTTAAATAAAAATAAAAATAAAAAAGAAATAACAAAAAAACTTTTAAATAAAAAAAAATAAAAAAATTACAAAAATTCTTTAAATAAAAATAAAATTTTAAGTAGTGATGTTCCCCGACTATCCGCCCTATTTAAAACTGACTTCATGAATAATTTAAGAATGTACAAAAAATTACAAAAATTCTTTAAATAAAAAAAAAAATAAAATTAATAAAAAATATAAAAAAAATAAAATTTTAAATAAAAATAAATAAAAGAAATTACAAAAATTCTTTAAATAAAAAAAAAATAAAAAAATTACAAAAATTCTTTAAATAAAAATAAAATTTTAAGTAGTGATGTTCCCCGATTATCCGCCCTATTTAAAACTGACTTCATGAATAATTTAAGATTATAGTTTAAATTTTGATAACGCTTTAATCCTAAAATTGATATATATATTACATAGGACGAAATTCATTTGGATTCTTATTTTATCTGATGGTTTCTCAAAAAACATAAAAGTTTTTCACATTGCCTTTTGATGTCACTATCAAAGATCCTCCAGCTTAAAATGGATTAAAAAGATTTTAGTTTGTTTGAGAGGCTTTTCTCAGGGTATATTTTATAAAAATTTTTTTTCATTATTTAGTATATAATATATAGGCACCTTGCACTGAAACGCAGTTTATACATAAAGTATGCAATATACATAAGCGTCACCATAATGGATAATTACCGTACACTTACTTATCTTTCGTAGTATGCAGATCAACCGACCAAAATTTCGCGCGTTTTCTATCGATTGATCTGCATACTACGAAAGATAAGTAGGAATACGGTAATTATCCATTATGGTGACGCTTATGTATATTGCATACTTCATGTATAAACTGCGTTTCAGTGCAAGGTGCCTATACTAAATACACGAGTATATATTATATACTCGTGTCAACTCTGATGCGAAGTATAATTGAGCGAGTGAATATTTTTTTATAAGATTGAATAATTATAATGTATGTGCAGTAATATTTTCTAAAATTTTCTAATTGGAAAAAATTAAAACACTTAAATATAATTAAAACGAAACATAGAAATGTTTACTAATGAAATAAACGCGTCAAAAACGTTTTTAGATAATGCGTGGAAAAACATTACGAACGAAATAATAATACAAAATGGTTTTATTTTAAATACAAAAATAAAATGCAAATGTTGAATTTATGTAAAAATATTATAAATAATAGCTTTAGTATACATTTGAACAATTTGATTTGATTTGTAAAATGGATGTAAATTTGCTAATCAAAATAGCAATAAATAATAAAACTGTCAGGTATTTTTAAAATGTACATTTATTGTTAACATTAATTTTCTTTTTTTTCAGTAAATTTAACAAATCATGACGTATATTCGCAAAAAAAATTAGTTTAAACAAAATTTTCAAATATTTTGTTTTCAAATTTGTTACTACACAATCAGAATTCAAAAATTAATATCCAATTTACTTAACAATTAAAAACAAAAAAACTAAACGAAATCTCAAAGTTTAAAAATATTATTGTTTGTTTATATTTTTCAGCTTTAATTTCAGCAAAAACGACGCAGCCAATATAAGCCTCCGAGCCGTTTTCACCCGAATACGAAAAAATTTCAGCGCGCGCGCCGATCGTCGGACATATCTTACATAATCTTCGGATAGACTCTATTGCTTACATAATCTCAGGATATTTTCTAGAGCGGATGATTCCGCTGTACGCTTTCATCTACTTTGTGAGCTGTCGGTCAGTATAAAAAAGAGAACAACAGAGCCCGAGAAATGCTTCCCAGCAAAAGGATATTAGTAGTTTAAACAGTGGGCGTTGTAGATAGCTAACTTGTACCACGTGCCAGCAGCCTATATTTCCCTCCTCGAAGAATCTAAGCGCGCGCAAAGATTGAAGGGAAATGCTCGTACCGCCTCGGGCTATAAACCGCATACTCCCGGCTCCGTGGATATCGGGACTTGGGCCCGCCGTGGTGAGACTGGGTGCGGTTTTTAAACCTCGCAGAATAAGTCGAATCCATCGGAAAATTAACGGAACTCTGACTCATGTTTAGGAATAAAACTGGCTGGAGAATGTTACGAGTGAAATTTAAAAAAACGAGTCATAGTTTGTGGTGTTAACGTTTGGATTCTGACTCATTCTGCGGTGTTCTTACGGAGACGAATGAAGCGGCTGCTCCTCTTGGATTTATGAAAACACACGCGGAGATAACGGACGTCCACGATTTATGCGAACGGATTCGATATCTGTATTGCTTCCTGCTGCGGAAAATTAGCAATCATCGGAAAGTTATAGTCAGCGGAAAGTTGTAGTCGTCGGAGTTGATATCGACTAAAAAGCTACGGTACAAAACATTTCGAGAGAAAGACATAAACTTTGAAAAACAAAATCTGAAACAAAAGCTAGAAAATCGTCTGATTTTGATATTGAATTTAGAGGAAAATACAGAACATTTACTAGCAAATATGTTGACTTTAAAAACAAAAATCTTAAACGAAAAATTGTTTGTAGTGATCGGAAAATTATAGTCATCGGATTTGATATCGAATATAAAGCTACGGTATGGAAAATACAGTAGCAAATATAACGACATTTAAAAAGGAAATCTGAAACAAAAATTAGTAAGTCATCGAATTTTAATTTCAAATTTAGAACTACGGTACGAAAATTTTAGTAGCTAATATGTTTATACTTATAAAAAGAAAGTCGAAAAACGAAAAACTATTTGTAGTCATCGAAAACCTAAAATCATCAGAAAGTTATAGTCATCAAATTTTGCTATTGAAGATCGAAGTACGGTACGAAAACTTTATCAGCAAAGATCTTGATTTTAAATGAAAAATCTTAAACAAAAACTATTTGTAGTGAAATTATGTTTATCAAAAAGTTATAGTCATCGGGTATGAATAGCAAATTTGGAGGTACACAAGTTGGTTGTAAATATCCCATTTGATAGAACGTTGTTTAGTGTTAAAGAAGCATTTTTACAAATCAAAATTTTTATTTCGCCTGGAAAAACTATTCTTTCAAAGCTGAGTCAATCAAGCTGAAATTGAGAAAAACTATGTAGCCTTGGTGCCAAGAAGCCCAATATCAAATTTTGAATAGATAGGTTTTGTATATTTTGTATATTAAAAGGTTTTGTATATAGATATAGGTATTTGATTTGTAAAAGTGATGTCTTAAGGACCTAAAAACTCAGCCAATAAGAAATCACAAACGCTACAGAATCGGTTTGAGCCAAAAAAAAAACTCTAAGAAATCATTTTCTTACGTCTATTGTCTTACGTCGGCTTAGAATCTACGTATATTTCCCGTTTTTAGCTCATTTTAGTTTTCAATTTCCGTTTTTCAATGGAGCTAAGCTATTATCTGCGTATCTTCCTTACTCTGACACAAAGAGTCACAATCATTATAAAATCAACTTGACTCTGACTTATTTTGTTTTTTATTATTTGTTTGTTAAGATATAAAAAAAGTTACAGTTACGAGTATTTTACGACGTATGTATCTGCCTCTTTGTATCAGAGTAACGACGATATAATTAATTTTACCCGGAATTGCAACTACCTTATAAGTCGACGTCCTGTGCAGAAAATTTAGCAATATCCTGCCTGACTTTTAAAAAAGAAATTTAAACCGTAAAGCAACATGTTTATAGTTAAAGTTATAGTCATAGGAAAGTTTTGGTTATAGTTCGTTATGGTCATCGGATTTCGCGATGAAAGATGTACGCAAGATATAAAAAATATTATGGTAATAAAAATCTCGAATTTTAACAGAGAGATTACAAACAAAGAGCTATTTATAGCAAAAGAATATAATATACCGAAAAATGTGCAACTCCTACAAAAAATTAAGTAAAAGTAGGCCAATATAATGAGCCTCTCCATTTAAATGACACCCTTCATTATAATGGCTTAGTAGCTATTTTAATTCGGCGAATTAAAATGGTAAAGAAGCCATTATAATAGCCATTTATTGATTTAATTTCACTTCATATATACTCACAAGTGTAATACTGCCCGAGCCGCATGAGTTTTCTTGTGCTGGTTTAATACTGTCCGACACGAGAAAACTCATGCGGCCTGGACAGTATTACACTTTTGAATATATATAAAGTGAAATTAAATCAATAAATGGCTATTATAATGGCTTCCTCCCCATTTTAATTCGCCGAATTAAAATAGCTACAGTGCCATTATAGTTAAGGGTGCCATTTAAATGAAGAGGCTCATTATAACGGCCTACTTTTACTTAATTTTTTATCTAGGAGTTGCACATTTTTCGGTATATTATATATTTTTCGTGTAATTTGATATCACATTTAATAAAAAGATATGTTTTAATAATTTTCTTACATTAATATAGCTCAAATAAAAAAATATATCTGCAGTATGAAAACTTTAATACAAAGAATTTCAATTTTTATAAGAATTATGTTAAACCAAAAACTATTTATATTGGGAAAATTGTTGGACATATCACTTTTTGAAAGCATAGTAGAAATAGTTTAATACAAAGATCTAACTTTTAAAAGGTGTCAAAAAGAAAACGATTTTTGGAGGGTCATAACCATCACCACAACATTAAAAAAGGAGAAGGAAAGGTTATGTAATGTTATGGAGAAAAAAAAGAATAGTTTTAAAAGATATAAATATACAGAGAAACTTTTTGGCTTCAATTTAGTGCAGAAACAGGTTGAGATAAACACAGAAACAGGTTGACATAAACACCGTAACTTGGTGCAAAAAATAAATGTTAACAAAAGCAAGCTATATGGTTATTTATTTAATAATTGATAAAAACTCGTCAGGATTTTAAGGACCCTCAAAATGTCATATAGTATTCGTGATCACGTCATATATGTTTTGCTCTGTGGGAATGGTTTTGGGAGGAGCTGTTAGCATCACTTTTAGCCAATTAGCGCTTGGGAAAATTGCATCTCCAATGGATGAAAAATCTCCATTTTTTCCCCAAGCCATAATTGGCTAAAAATGATTTTATTAGGTCATAACTCTGTGAAGGTCTTTAACACTGAACAATTTCCTTTTAAATGTGAAGGTTTTCACTATCGTAAAAATATTGTATTCAACGAAAGAAATTATCCTAACACAAATATGTAAAAATTTGTTTATCCACAGGAGCCGATAAGGTCTAATGGTCTACTTTAGTTTTTCATTCGTATTGCTAATTTAAAAGGGAAGATTGTACTTTATACAAATTTTTGAAAAAGGTGTAAGGGATTGTATTGCAAGGTTTCAAAATACCCAAGAAAGACAATAAAAGGTGTTAAAATTTTTCGCGCTTCGCCTTTGCGCGAAGTCATTATTTTCCCTTAAAATTACAGTGCTTTTTAAGTGAACGCGAAAAGCATTTTCCTTTAAAAACGTATAACATTAAAAATTGCGCGACAGCGCGAAAAAAATTTTAATTTTTATCATTGAGATTCATCAAAAACATCAGTTAAAAACTATAAAAAGGTTTATAAGTGTCGAGTGCTGAGCGGAGCGAAGCGCGAGAAAATTTTAAAAATTTCTTGCTTGTAACCCTCAAATTTTTACTTCCGCCGGCCAAAAAAAGGGGGGTTTCCTGCCACCCCTACAATCATACATGGGCAAGTTGGTTCGGAGTGGGGGGAGGAGGTTAAACCCTAAATTAGAAGGAGGGGGTTAAAATCTGAGGAACGCAAAATGCCCATGATCGTTTTTTCTGGAGTGCATTTTACTCATATCTTTTTTCGATTTTGAAAAAATAGGTAAAAGACGCTAATTTAAGGTCAAAAAGCCCTTTTTATAGCATTTTTGAGCTTTTTATTGCTTAAAACATTTGACCTCAAAACTTTAGTTTGGAGGCAGTTAGAAGTCATTTTAAAGACATTTTTTTTAACGTTCATTTTGACCTTAAAACTTAAATTAGGAGGCAATTAGAAGTCATTTTAAAGACATTTTTTTCTTCATTTTTCCAAAATTGGTGGACAACCTTTTTCCTCCCCCCCCCACTTCTGAGTGGGGGAGGGGTTAAACCTCCCTTCTCAGAATTTAGGGGTTTAACCCCCGTGCCCATGTATGCCTACAATACAACCCCCCTAGCCACTCCCTTGGTAGTAGTAGATTTATGGGTGAACACTGCGCGCAGTGAACACTCTAGCGGTAAAGGTTGCCAACATGGTTATCAATGTTGGACGAAAAATCTCAACCATAGAGGTGAAATTTTTTTGCCTCTCCTCGCTTGTCTCAGCGCCTTCCCTTTGTATAATCTGCATAGTGGAGATAAGTTTCAGGTTGTGCTGCAACAACAACAGCAATAAATCTATCGCTATGGTTTACATTGTTTATCAGACCAGACCAGCTAATTGAAATAATTAGGCTTGGTTAAAAATATATGGTACTATAACTCGACGACTCAAAAAAATGGTGACAATAATGTAATAATTATTGTGTTATTGCTAGTGAATTTAGTAATTTAGGATGTGAAGCGTTTGGAGGAAATGAAGTTTCAGGAGAGATTGGAGAAGGCAGCAGCGAAAATGGGAACTTCGTTTATTGATTACCGCCCAGACACGGGATCTTGGGTCTTTAAAGTAATATTATTATTATAATTCATCGGTTGACTTATCGAGCGATATAATTTTTTGGCACACAAAGTTGTTGGGCGAAGAATTAACCCCGGAATTTTTTCAATTTTTTTGTTTTATATTATACTATTTTCATTTAACCAAGAATCTTGTAACTTTCATCACACTCGCTGAATTACAGATCATTATTTTTTACTACATTTATTTATATAATTAATGAATAAAAATTTATTTATTTCATCACCTAAGTTACTACCTACTAAGTTTAAGTTAATTTTATTCAGTAAGATATACCAGATTAATAATAAGTTAATTTTATTCAGTAAGATATACCAGATTAATAATGGTGGATTATCGTTTATTGTTATTTTTTATTATTTCTTATTATTATTAACCACTTTAAGTGGATTATTACGTATAATAATTGCAGACTTGTTCACGGTCTGGAAATGCCCCCCCCCCCCCTTATTGGAGGATTTGCCCTCCCCGTTTTATTGCCCTCCCCCCCTCCCGCCAAAAAATGAAAAAGTACCCTAAAATGATGACGCCATTTTTGACCTATGATGACGCCATTATCGCTAATTTTTTGCAATTTTTAGCCTATTTCAATGTATTTTAAGCCATTTTTGAGCTATTTTTCCTTATTTTCGCTTTTTTTGTCTCTTTTCCTTTTTCGCTTATTTTTTTCTTTTTTTCTCTTTTTTTTCTTTCTCCCCTGCTTGCTCCCCCTTCCGTTTCTAAAAAGTGGCCGCCCGTGCCACCCCCCCAGTTTTTGAATTGCCCCTTCCTCCCAATAAAACCCGGGGGAGTGCACAGGCCTGATAATTGTGTTGCAATAATAACTTCGTTATGATTGCAGGTGGATCATTTCTCCAAGTACGGTTTGGCGGAAGGCGACAGCGATGACGAGGAGGCTGCCAACAGTGGTGCCGCCCAGACCCTAACCGAGGCCCAGCTTCAGGCCAGAGTCCAGCAGACCAAATTCCCGAAACTGGACCGACAAACGGTGGCTAAAGTAAGACACATCTCAAACTTTGATTTTTTTAAAATAAAATCTTAACAAATACTGAGTACTTTTACTTTTAAGTTTTTTTTAGCTTTTATTTATTTTTTTTATTTTCAAGCGGGAGGGGTAAATAAACTAACAGTCATTAATAAAGTGGGAAGAAACATTGCTGGACCGTGCAAAGTTTTGTTTAATTTCGTTATTTTATTTAGGAAGTAATGCCACCACGCAACGTTTACACCAGTCCAGGATTGGGTGGTCATGATTTACACATGGAGGACATTAGCAAAGAACCAGTACCGCCAAATTTTTTCTCCATGGACGTCAGTCACAACGGTTAGATACATTTTATTAATTAACTTTCAAATAACCCTTTAATGTAAAACACCAAAGTTATGACGATTTTTACTAAAAGTTAGATATCAACTTAGATATTAATTTTTGTCCGACAAAAGTATAATGCGATCGAAAGCTCAGATTATGGCATATTTCACGGTAATAATTCCATCGTTTACCGGTTGTTTTATTTCGAGATATAATTCCATGAATTTAAAGCTCAAAAAACAGTTTTTGGCCATTTAAAAAATTTGATTCACTCAGATTTTGCTGCAATTTTATAGAAAGTTAACAAAAAATAGGGGGCATTTTCTAGATTTGGTTTGGAGTCAAACGTAATTCAAAACTTTAAGAAAATTAAAAAAATCGATGTTTTTAAGAGAAAAATCATATAAAAAAATCCTGAATTAGTTTCACAATCAAATACAATTCAAAGTATTGATTAGACTTGTGTCTAACTATTTCTAAACTTTCATTAAAATCTGAGCAAATCAAATTTTTTAATTTTCATTTAAAGTTTTTTGATTTTACGCCGAGAAACAAGATTTTCAAACATATGTTTAAAGCCAGCTTTTAAGAAAAGGACCTCAAATGGTCTAGTAGCTGAGTGGTTAGAGCGTCGGACTCAGATTTCAGGATCCGTAGGTTCGAGTCTCCCTCAGGCTAGATTTTTAACGTCGAAAAAAAAAATTTTAATTTTTTAATTAAAAAAGTGTTCATTATTCAAGATACGCTAAAGGAAAAATGAAAAAATAGAATATTTTTGGTAATGAATTTTATTAATGTATTGTATTTTTGACATGTATTTTATTGGTGTCATTTATAATGATTGTGGACGATAAAAATTTTTTTAAGAAAAATGAATTTCAAAAATTAAATCAGCAGGTCAAATTACGTTAGTAAGAGTTAAATTAGAAAAGATCTGCCGTCAAAATCAAACTGTGGTGTTCTACTTTAAT
>JASAMX010006079.1:0-14280 GCA_030248175.1 Microlaimidae sp. YZB2_3
TAACTAAAGCCAATGTCTTTCAGGCTGAAATTAAGGGCGGACCGTTCTCCGCCAAGAAGAAATAAACAATAACGCGCAAACCAAGAAAATTAAAAAAATTAAGTCTCAGTAGTAATTTAACCAATAATTATTTAATTGCATCACGTGTTCCACTGCGCGTGATATTTTCTTGGAGAACGAGTGGTTACTCGACCACCCTTACAAATTCACCCTGATAGAATTCGTCCTTAGCACAACTCTAAAACGTGTTAAAGGAACTAAAATCAAAATTGGATGGCAATATAAAAAAATTAATTGACAATAGCAAAATTTCTTTATATTACAATAAATCGAATATGTTGATAAATGGAGAAATGTAACTATAAATCTAAAAAATGCTAGTCTTCAAGAATACTATATTGAAGAAACATCTTTTTTAGAACTTCCTTTACATGCTTTATTCAACATTTTTCGGTCTAAACATACAGGTGGGGTTAAAACGCACCTTTTTATTTTATATTGTTAGAACATCTTCAAAGCTTCATTATCGCTTTTTTTTAAATTAAAAAAAATTTTTTTTAAATTTTAAAGGTAAAACAATTATATTGCAAGTACTAGCGACTATGTTCGGTTTCTAGCTTGTTTCAAGTTGTTAGTTTTATTCATTTAATCAGCTAACTTTTTTTAGCCAAAAATCATAAAATCAATGTCACGTGAGCTTTTGCAATGAAATTGTTTTTTGTAATTTTGCACTACTTTTTGTAATTTCTCGATATTTATCAAAAACAAATAGCCCAAGAAAATTTCCATTAAGTTTTTGAATAAAATTGCGCAAGAAAAAACGGAACATTTCTAACGCACGCCTGTCTGTCATATACCACTGATTTCTTACGCCTGTCTGTCCGCAAATTTTTATTCCTTATTTTTGACCTAAAAATTTTTTTTTGGGGTTGACCCCCGGGAGCTAGGGGGGGCAAACACGAATGCCGGAATTTTTTTTCAAAATTTTTTTCAAAACCATTAAAAATGTAAAATTTATCACATATGACGAATTTTGATATATCGTTTGTGTAAAAAAAACCTAATATTAAGCTTACAATAAGCTGTCAAAAAGGAGGAATTTGAAATTTGGAAGGATTCCAAGCCCATATGCTGGCAGCAGCAAGCCTTTCAATTAAAAAGTTTTACAATAATAATAAACTTTAAAAAAATAGTTTTAAATTTGTTTAACTAGCCTTGAAAAATGCTCTAAGAATAGAGCAGGAAAAAAGGCGATTTTTCCCCAGGCGTATGTTTAGACAGAAAAAATGTGGACTAGGCTGAGATGGACATTATGTGGACTATAGGAAATTTGCATTTGGTTTGGGCAGCTGCTCACTAAATAAAAATTTCTACCATATGATAATGATTTTTTTATACATTGACCTAATCACACATCACTGTTGCATTTTTTTTTAGTACGACGAAATGTCAATTTAAAAAATCATACTCACAGCAATCTGTGAAAAGCGCGAAATCGCCACTTTTCAATTAGAAGGTTATATTTGTATGTGTAAAAAACAACTATAAACTTGAAAAAATGGCGATTTCGCGCTTGTCAAAGATTGCTGTGAGTATGATTTTTTAAATTAAAATTTCATCAAACTAAAAAAAATGCAACAGTGCTGTGTGATTAGATCAATGTATAAACAAATCATTATCATATGATAGAAATGTTTATTTAGTGAGCAGCTGCCCAAACCAAATGCAAATTTCCTATAGTCCACATAATGTCCATCTCAGCCTATTCCACATCTTTTCTGTCTAAACATACGCTCGGGAAAAAATCGCCCCTTTTTCCTGCTCTATTCTTAAAGCATTTTTCAAGGCTAGTCTACCACTTTGTTTGAATTAAATTAAAAAATAGCCTAATAAACTATAGTTTTTGCTGCGCAATGACATATGTTTATAATCATTCCGTTGCCGAGATATACTTTTTTAAATAAAAAATAATAAAAAGAAGAAGATGAGTTTAAATTACATAATTTACCCACGTTGTTTAATTATAGTTAGTGCGGTGCAGTTGCGCTCCAGACAAAATTTACTTACGTTCTCTAAATATAGTTGACGCGATGCCGTGCGCCAAGGATTGGAATTATAATTTTTAAAGTAAAAATAATAATAATAATAAGAAGATGGTGAACATGAATTACAAAATTTACTCACGTTCTCTAAGTATAGTTGGCGCGGTGCCGTGGGTTAAATTGCAGTGTGGCACCCCGCACCACCGATGATTACCGGCACGTGGCGCGGGAGCGCTTATTATTATTTTTTTTAATAAATAAAACTTTGAATTAATTTTGTCATCAGTAATGCAAGAATTAATAAAAGTACTCTGTTGTTTTTGCCGTTTTTCGCGCGGTTGAAGCAGATGGCGCTGGGAACTGGTTCCGTTTCTGCCACCAATTAAAACCGGTCTGCTTTTTTTGTGCGGTTTCTATGAGGGGATGTTGGTTGTCTGCTCTGCACAATCCTTATTGTTGCCAAAAGGCTTTTATTGTGCGGTTGGGGGTTTTTATTTGTCTTTTTTTCAAATTTTTTATTTTGATCAATAAATTGATAACAAGGACCTAAATGAAAAGGTGCTTCCTAAGAAAGTTGCGTACTTCCTCCTCCTTTCTAATGAGCCCATGTTTATTTTTGATCAATCAGGAACGAATGAGGGATATCGCTTTTAAGGATGGAGCGTTGGAATAATAATAATAAGAAGAAGAAGAAGAAGAAGGTTCTGAATTTCAAAATTTACCCACGTTCTCTAATAATTGTTGGCGCGGCGCCAGGGCGCTAAATCGCCCCGTGGCGCTCCCGCGCCACCCATGATTTATTTTGATATAAAATATTAGAAAATGGTCCAAATAACCCCATGAAAACGCAACATAAATTTTTGTTAAAATTCCAAAATACTTCCTTACGTCATGCAAATTTTAAGTTGTCAAATTTTAAGTCCGAAAAACATTGAAAAATTCAGATTTAATATAATGCGACTTTTTCTTTAATGTTTCTATTTATTACATAAAACAAATTAGCTGACAATGTATTTGTTAAATTAAAAGTCGCCTTATATTTAAATCTGAATTTTTCAATGTTTTTCGGACTTAAAACTTGATATTTGATTTTAAAAAGCCGTTAATATGGCGGTATGTTTTGCTTTATACAAAAATAAAGATAAATTACAAAATTTAATGCGCAATGCGATAACTTATTTTGACAGAAATTTTTCATGGTTACTGTGACGCTTGCGTTATACTTTTTTGGTATCGTTTTGACGACGTGTGACTTAACTAATACTGTGGTATTTACAGCTGGCTAACTCATGTAAAAGTTAATCCACTTTGAGAGAAATTTATGTGAATTAAGTTTTATTAATGGTTAAAAAACGCAAACTAAAGCTTTTACACGTATTGTTTTTATTCGGTTTTGTTTTTTCTCAAAATTTCAAAAAATTTGTTATTAATTTACAGGTTTTAAATAGAATTGTTTCAGTCTTTTCTGGCATTTAGTTTTTAGACTTATGTAGCTTTATACTATTCCATTTAATATAAGGCTTTTTTTCGAAACTTTGTTTCGTCTTTTGCTAGAATTTAGTTGCGTAATTTTAGTTTTTAACTGACATTAAAATGAGTTTTTACAAAAACACCAATTCCCATACGTTTTTTTTTTGAACAAAACATTTTGACAATACATTTTGGACAAACCTACTGACAGTATTAGTTTTGATGTAATCAAAAGTATTCAAAAGACAGTATAGTAGTTTAATCAGTTTAATTAATAGTTTAATTTTGTAATCAAAAGACAGTATAGTAGTTTTGAAATAATTTGATGTAATCACACAGCACTGTTGCATTTTTTTTAGTTTGATGAAATGTCAATTGAAAAAAATTATACTCACAGCAATCTTTGACGGTACGGGGTCTTTAGAGCCACTAGCAGGGAACTTGGAGCCATCGAAAATTTTTGGGAACTTGGAACCACGAGCAATGGGAACTTGGAGCCTTTCAGAAAAAATTGGTTTAAGCTTAAATTTAGGTTTCGCTTAGGCTTAGGTACAGGTTTTAGCGATTTTTATTTTTGGCTCCAAGTTCCCATTTTAAGGTTCCAAGTTCCCCACTTACGGCTCCAAGTTCCCTATTTTTGTCTCCAAGTTCCAGCTCTAAGTTCCCTAGGCCCCATCGACCCTAAATCTCTTTGACAAGCGCGAAATCGCCACTTTTTCAATTTGAAGGTTATATTTGTATGTGTACGAAACAACTATAAATTTGAAAAAGTGGCGATTTCACGCTTGTCAAAGATTGCTGTGAGTATAATTTTTTCAATAATAATAATAATAATAATAATAATAATAAGCTATAATAATAGCCATTTATTGATTTAATTTCACTTCATATATACTCACAAGTGTAATACTGTCCGGGCTTCACGAGTTTCTGCGTGTTGGACAGTATTAAACCAACACGCAAAAACTTGTGCGGCCCGGACAATATTACACTTGTGAGTATATTAGAAGTGAAATTAAATCAATAAATGGCTATTATAATAGCTTCCTCTCCATTTTAACTCGCCGAATTAAAATGGCTACTATGCCATTATAGTAGAGAGTGTCATTTAATTGGAGAGGCTCATTATAATAGCATACTTTTTGACACTTTTTATATAGGAGTTGCACATTTTTCGGTATATTATATATTTTTGCTATTATGAGCGGTCTTTGTTTAATAGCTGAAATACAGTAAAAGATAGATTATATTTTGCTTAACAGTATAGCAGCTTATTTGTAACATTTGCCAATATAGTGCTTTCTTATTGTTTAATTAAAGATGTATATATTTCTTGATTTTAGTGGAAGAAATTACTTTTTTTAAAAATACAGTAATTTTCCCTTATTTTCTGCAGTTCCCTGTAAAATATGATAAAATCATACCATATGGCAAATTGTTTATTATTTAATAAAAGATTATAAACTTTTATCCAGCTGCAGTAGAAATCGGAAAAAATAATGACAGAATAAATTTTTTATCAAGGTTTTAACTAGTTGAAATAATTAGTGTTTTCCAGCTAATTAGCTAGTTAACTAGTAAGTTAATTGCTTAAAATTTTAAACTAGTAAGTTATCTAGTATGTTAATTGGTCAAAAATGTAAACTAGTACGTTAGTAAGTTAATTGCTCAAAATTATTAACTAGTAAGTTAACTAGCCCGAAAATGCACTAGTTAAGTAGTAACTAGTAAGTTAACTAGCACAACTCTAAAACGTGTTAAAGGAACTAAAATAAAATTTGGATGGCAATATGAAAAATTAATTGACAATAGCGAAATTTCTTTATATTACAATAAATCGAATATGTTGATAAATGGAGAAATGTAACTATAAATCTTAAAAATGTTAGTCCTCAAGAATACTATATTGAAGAAACATCTTTTTTAGAACTTCCTTTACATGCCTTTATTCAACATTTTTCGGTCTAAACATACAGGTGGGGTTAAAATGCACCTTTTTATTTTATATTGTTAGAACATCTTCAAAGCTTCATTATCGCTTTTTTTTAAATTAAAAAAAACTTTATATTTTACATGTAAAAAAATTATATTGAAAGTACTAGCGACTATGTTCGGTTTCTAGCTTGTTTCAAGTTGTTAGTTTTATTCATTTTAATCAGCTAACTTTTTTTAGCCAAAAATCATAAAATCAATGTCACGTGAGCTTTTGCAATGAAATTGTTTTTGTAATTTTGCACTACTTTTTGTAATTTCTCGATATTTATCAAAAACAAATGGCCCAAGAAAATTTCCATTAAGTTTTTGAATAAAATTGCGCAAGAAAAAACGGAACATTTCTAACGCACGCGACTTTCTGTGCATATACCACTGATTTCTTACGACTGTCTGTCCGCAAATTTTTATTCCTTATTTTTGACCTAAAAATTTTTTTTGGGGGTTGACCCCCGGTAGCTAGGGGGGGCAAACACGAATGCCAGAATTTTTTTCAAAATTTTTTTCAAAACCATTAAAAATGTAAAATTTATCACATATGACGAATTTTGATATATCGTTTGTGTAAAAAAACCTAATATTAAGCCTACAATAAGCTGTCAAAAAGGAGGAATTTGAAATATGGAAGGATTCCAAGCCCATATGCTGGCAGCAGCAAGCCTTTCAATTAAAAAGTTTTACAAGAATAATAAACTTTAAAAAAATAGTTTTAAATTTGTTTAACTAGCCTTGAAAAATGCTCTAAGAATAGAGCAGGAAAAAGGGCGATTTTTCCCCAGGCGTATGTTTAGACAGAAAAGATGTGGACTAGGCTGAGATGGACATTATGTGGACTATAGGAAATTTGCATGTGGTTTTGGCAGCTGCTCACTAAATAAAAATTTCTACCATATGATAATGATTTTTTATACATTGATCTAATCACACATCACTGTTGCATTTTTTTTTAAGCACGAAAAAATAACAATAAAAAACATCATCCCCACAACAATCTGAAGAGGGGGGGAACCTCCCATTTATTAAGAAGGAGAGATAATTGTATGTCAAAGTAAAAAACAACTCTAAAATTCAAAATATGGAGATTTCCCGCTTGTCAAATATTGCTGTGAGTATGATTTTTTAAATTGAAATTTCATCAAACTAACATAAAAAAATGCATAGAGAGGAGTACCTAGATCAATTTATAAACAAAAAATCATTATCATATGATAATTTTTATTTAGGAGACAAACAAAGGAAATTTTTATTTAGACACCCCAACCAAAATTTTTCTATTTAAGCAGCAGCCCCCCAAACCAAACGAAACCCCATAATGCCCCAAGTCCATCTCATAATGTCCTTCATTCCACATCTTTTTTAATAAAAATAGAAAATGAAGTGAAAAAGAAGGCGGGGGGTTATTAGAGAAACCAAAAAAAATTTTTAAGGTTATTTTTATAAAAAATTATATAAATGCCAAAATAAACTGCAATATACCCTAACAAAATAAAATAATATGATATTATATTGCATATATATTAGTAAATTAAATACCTTTTCCTTATTTGTTTCCTGCGTTAAAACTAAAACAATAACAAAACATGCGGATTATTAAGTAGAATAAGTACAATAACTATTGCCAAAAAATATGTTTCGCTCCTAATTCTAGACATATTTTTTGATCAAGCTTTAAGAATATGGTAGTCGGAGCTTCTCAATAGAATCCACCATATTACTTAAGAGGCTCGTAATAAAAACTAAAAAAATTATAGAGTATGCGTATAGCAGAAAGTAACGGTTAAGTTAAATAAAACTAATATTTTTAAATTATAAGATGTTATAAGCAGAATTTTAGTTTTTATTACATATTCTAATACTTGCAGTATATAAAAATAAGAAATTTGCTAGATAAATTGCTATACCGTGCTATCCTCGCTTTTATTCCAACTACGTTTTTTGGCGCGCTGTTCACTTACGGTTCCTTCTTCTGCGGTTTCCTGTAATATTGTTCTGGGCCTCGACCGCTGGACCATCCTCGTTTGCGCCACGCTGCTACTGTCTTCGTTGGTATTCACGATATTAAGATATAGAAAAAAAAATTTTAATATTAATCATAAACAATACAGTTGTATACATTGTAGTCGTTTAAATCAGTAAATCCAGTGATGAAAAACCTTTCTTGAAACTTCTGCTTTTATATTAATTTTAGACGTACATAAAAGGATTTTGCCGAAAAAAAAAACCGATTTGATTGAAATCTAACTATATACATGTAATAACATGTGCAAAAAGGTTCCGAAATATTGTGAATTCAAAACCTACTATATTGTAATTGGCACGTAGCCAAATAATACTTTGAAATCATAACAAATGCATGTGCGATATATATGTATGACACCAAGTAATATTTAAAGTTATAACCGACGAAAATACCGACCCATCTCGGGTCAAAAAAGCCATCCCATCACGGGATGAATAGCGTGATCCATCACGGATCTATAGCTGTGGAATGGGAATTTTTTAAAATTGCCTAGTAAATAAAGATAAAATTAGCAATACAAAATAGTAAAATCTTAATACTAAATTTTTCTATACTTTATCACGTTTTGCAAAATTCTATCAGCTTGTTGATATTTTTACGATTGCTGATACCAAATTTTATAAGCATTGGCCGATATTTATGACAAAATTCTATGCACGTTTCAGATAATTCTTTATCACCATAGCAAAGCGACTTGAAATGTTTGTATAGTTGCGAAACCTTATTTAAAAAATTTTTCTTGTTAGAGCAAATTCTTCCTATACGAATAAGCTGCGATAAAAATACAGTTTTACCGAGGTTTTTTGATACGTTGCTATATTTATGCACAAAACGAACAACATGAAAGCTAAAAACATCGGTTTTGTTAAAAACATCTATATCGATAGTGTCATTGTCACATTTAATATCTAAGTCAAGGTAATCGCATTGATATAAACTGTTTGATGTTTTAGTAAGCGGCAATGACACTGGATAAATTTTTGCACAAAGATCCAAAAATTGCGCATAATTTGAACAAAGTACATCATCAATATATCTGCAAGCGGTTACTGTATTTTTACGCGCTTCGTAGTTATTTTTGAGAAATTCAAACTCCATATACGATAATACCAGGTCGGCTATTTGGGCACTAGAATTATTTCCCATTGGTATTCCTAAATTTTGCTTAAAAACGACGCCAGCAAATTTAACGTAAGCATTGTCTGTTACAAATCTAATCAAACTTTTAATTTGTTCTTTATCAAAAAAATCAGCGTTACCAATTTTTTCGTCCGTGTAGTATATTTTTGCATAACTTACGGCTAAAAATCTTTTGTTGGCGTTTTTAAAAAGTACATCGACTAGTGCATATAAATTTTTATAAACTATATCGTGCGGAAGATTAGTATAAAGAGTGCTAAAATCCGCGCTTATTAGGCATTTAGTAACATCGCTCTGATTTATTTTTTCTAAAACCTGTAGGCTATTTTTAATTGACCAGTGCGTATTTCCTATTTTATCTTTAAGCGCGTTACAGTAATTTTTAAAATGCTCCTCAAAAAATTTTAAAATCTTACCCAGCAATAATGAGGCCGGTTTCGTGCACGCTTTCTTGGCTCCAGCAATAAATCTAAATTTAATAGGATCTTTATGAAATTTAGGATTCATAAACATTATAGGTAGAACATCATTATCAGTATCTACATAGCAGTTAAAAAGTTCGGAGGATTTTGCGAGCTCTTTATTTAAAGTTCCTACTTTTTGTTTGTCGATAGGCTTATAAACATCATTACCGTTAATGCACCATTTTTTATCAACATAACGCAGTCCGAGCTCATTACATAAAATAATAGCGTAAAATTTTTTGCAAATAATTGCAAAATTATTATTCGCTTTATCAATACTAGTGATTATATATTGTTGATTTAGGCAAAGGCTTTTCTTCTGTATAAAATTCTCGTCGTTATGGCTATTGGATTTATTGTCATTAGCATTAAGTTTAACAAAGAAATCTATTCTTTTATTGATTATGATGCGTGCTCTATTAACAAAATTCTGAAAATCTAGCTTACTGACTTTATGCTTTTTAGATAGTATATCCACTAAATTTTTAAGACCTATTTCACACGCTTCCACAACTTTTTGCCAAATTATACATTTAGGAATGCGAAATTTCGTGCCGTAAGCCATGATATTGCGCAAAGATTTATCCTCAATTACATTTAGATTACCAGTGATAACATGCCCGTGATGTCTATCTTTGAATGGCGACGAATCACAGTTGCAATTAGTATTTATAAGTTTTTCGAGTTTTTCCAAAGTTAGACTTTTTAAAAATTTACTATGATTACATAACATATTACCAATGGATGGCTCATATTGATATACTATTCTAATGTTATTGATTAGCGATAGTTGTATAGGAATCAATTTCAAGAGAGATTTATCTTTAAATAATTTATCAAACTTAATTATGTCTAACCCTTTATTAACAAACGGCGTTTTAATATAAGTAAAAGTTTCATCTATTTTGGGTTTAGGTGCTAGATTGCTTTTAAACCTAAAAGCAGCTATTGCAAAAACGGCTGATTTAACTAGGCTACAGAAATTATTATTTTCAACTATATTTATTATAAATTTAAAATTTTTAAGCGAAATACCAATAAGACTTCGAAATATTAAGAAACTAGACATCTCTTGTGCTTTAAATTTTTCAATAATATCATTTATAAGATCGTAATTAACAATACGATTATTTCTTTTGATTCGTTGTCTATTACGTTTTCTGTCAAGAACAGGAAATTTCATACAGAAATAAGGATGATTTTTAAATTTTCTTGGATCTTTTCCTAGAGAAATTAAACCGTAGCCTTTTATTTTTTCATTTAAACCAAACGGGAAAGCTGTACCCATTGCTTTAATCCAGAAATCTTCTCGATCCAGCAGCTCTTTTTTATTTTTATTTTTGATTTGTTCCAAGACATTAATTTTCATATCGGAAACAGAGTGCCCGTTTGAGTTAAAATGCTTAACTAAAAAGCTACTTTTTGCATTATTTATAACATCTCGGCGGTGTTCGTTAAAACGGACTTTCAATGAGCGCCCTGATTCACCTACATACTGTATTTTGCATTTTGTGCAAGTTATAACATATATAATATTATTGGTATTACATGTGCAATTTTCGTGAATATATGAGCTAATTAATTTTTGAGTAGCATATGTGCGGTTTAAATCTTCTGTATTAATAAATTTGCAAACTAGGCATTTGCGTTGCGCGCAGGGTTGTGTAATGAAATTATGTTTATTATTTTGTATAGCTATACGATTTTTTTCTAATGGATCTACGCAATAAATAATGTCTCTTTTTAATATTGCATTGGAAGACGTCCTAGCGTTTTGTAAAACCCTATTGTCCCGCACCTGGACAGTAGGCGAGTGCCGGCTGGAAGCTTCTCCGCTCACAGCGCCCAGTTCGGCGTCCACGCTGTGAGAAGGGGAGCAAGTCGCATTACGAACACCAGCGCCCTGCTCAGCCCTTACGCCAGTGCAAGATAACGTGTTGTAATAATTTGTGCTGTTCATGATATTTATTGATTGGATTGGGGTATTTTGTTAAACAGCTGTGCAGAAAATTGCGCGACTGAAAAAAATACATGGGTGTGGCTGAAACCGCGTACGCAATATAATGTTATGCTAGCCACACCAGGAATAAAATGCAGATTTTAATTGCCAAAAAGTTATAAAAAAATTTTTTAGACTGAAAGTATTTTTTAAAAAAACCATAAACAGAAATTATTACATTTATATTAAATTTTATAGATGGCTTATTGTGGTGCATGAACTGTAATAGGCGGGAAAAAAATTTTGATACAACTTTTATTAAACAGAATTTTAGTCGTTAAACAGGCAAAAAGCACTCGTTGACGTCTTCCAATCACAATAAACAAAGTTATATGCTATTGGCTAAAAGTTATATATTCTGTTACCGACCAAGTCTTTAACAGAATATATTGGTTGACGTTAAGAACCGAAGAAATGATATGAAATTAAAAGCTGAATTATTATCTTAATAGTACTAAAATATTTTATTTTTTATTTGGCCGGAAAAAAATTTTTATAATTAATCGTACTTAAAATTATTTAAACCAACGAGATAATATAATTACTTTTTAAAGTGTAGTACTGTGTTAAACTATCATAGCATAATGGTATATAAATTTGATAGAGCGTATTAAAAATTATGTGATAGCCCCCCTTATTTTTGTGTATTTTAAGAGTATTTTTAGAAAAGAACGCAATGAGCTGCCTGGAGCGGGCAACGCCACGGCTCCCTAGCAGACCCACAGAGTTTTAATAAAAATAGAAAATGAAGTGAAAAAGAAGGCGGGGGGTTATTAGAGAAACCAAAAAAAATTTTTAAGGTTATTTTTATAAAAAATTATATAAATGCCAAAATAAACTGCAATATACCCTAACAAAATAAAATAATATGATATTATATTGCATATATATTAGTAAATTAAATACCTTTTCCTTATTTGTTTCCTGCGTTAAAACTAAAACAATAACAAAACATGCGGATTATTAAGTAGAATAAGTACAATAACTATTGCCAAAAAATATGTTTCGCTCCTAATTCTAGACATATTTTTTGATCAAGCTTTAAGAATATGGTAGTCGGAGCTTCTCAATAGAATCCACCATATTACTTAAGAGGCTCGTAATAAAAACTAAAAAAATTATAGAGTATGCGTATAGCAGAAAGTAACGGTTAAGTTAAATAAAACTAATATTTTTAAATTATAAGATGTTATAAGCAGAATTTTAGTTTTTATTACATATTCTAATACTTGCAGTATATAAAAATAAGAAATTTGCTAGATAAATTGCTATACCGTGCTATCCTCGCTTTTCTGTTATTAATTTACAGGTTTTAAATATACTTGTTTCAGTCTTTTCTGGCATTTAGTTTTTAGACTTATGTAGCTTTATACTATTCCATTTAATATAAGGCTTTTTTTCGAAATTTTGTTTCGTCTTTTGCAAGAATTTAGTTACGTAATTTTAGTTCTTAACTGACATTAAAATGAGTTTTTACAAAAACACCAATTCCCATACGTTTTTTTTTGGACAAAACATTTTGACAATACATTTTGGACAAACCTACTGACAGTATTAGTTTTGCCGTTTTTGTTTTGGAGTTTTAAGTTTTAAGTTCGATTTTGGTTTTAACAAACAATTGCTGTATTTGACGTAATATACATTTAAATTTGTTTTATTTATATAGACACCTTAATGGTGCGGTGCGGAGTCAAATTTTTTGCCTTTGATTTTGTTAATTTTTTTTTAAAACTTCATCCCTGCCCTTAATAGCAAACAATTTTTACTTTAATTTGATATCTTAATCGTTAAGATTGGTGCAGTATTTGTCGAAATTTTGCGTTTTCCGTACAAAAAACCCGCGATTTTTTCGATAAAAAATACCAAACGACGGCAGTGAGTTTATGAAGCTTGCCCAAACTTTCTTTTCTTCACTTCGTGTTTTTAACGAAAAAATGGAGTTTTTTTTTTCACAAAACGCAATATTTCGGTAAATACTTCACCTCGCGAGATTGTATAAGGCAATTCTTTAAACATTTTTACTAACCAAATTAAAAAGTGTAATTCATAGCTTCTAAATCTTCTCTATACTATCTCTGTTAAAATAGTTGGTAACTTTTTACAAACAAAACTACTAACTAATTTTTTTAAAATGATATAGTCAAAAATTTAGTAGATTTTTTATGAATTCAAGTAGTTAAGTAACTTTATAGAAAATTTAATACTGAATTAGACGTATATAAAGTTGCACGAATTTCCGCGCACGAATTTTAAGCCTGTATATTTTCAGTCGCGCCTACCGTAAAACATGGTTTTTGCGCCTATCGCACATTGAGGCACAATATTGGTATTAAAAAAATTACGTAATTTTTTAAATTGATTTTGAACAGGGGGGGGGGGGCAAACTCCCTTAATATGGCAAAATATGCGGCGGGCCACTTTTTGTTTTTGCAATAACTTGGTAAAAAAACAACCAAAACATAAAAGAAGCATATTATTTTACTCAGAAAAGTAACGAAATTTTTTTAAAAACTTAAATTTTAATTTTTTTGGCTCGGTGCCAATTTTACGTTGAATTGAACTTAAAATTTAAATATGCCAAAAACTTTCCCTCGTAAATGTGCTTGTATTTTCGTTAATGATATAGCTAACGCATCATAATTAATACGAGCTTGTTCGTTATTAGTAGGCGGTTCTAACGGTATGCATTTATATATGGTCTTACGTTCCTGTCGTTCGGGATTTTGAGTTGAATTTACACATGCAGAAAATAATGCTTTTTTTGCTGTGAAAAAAAGGACTTTTTTTAAGCGTTATTACTTAAGCTGTAGATGTGCTAAAAACTATTTCTATATATCAAAAAAACAGAAATCGCTTGGGCTTTAATATGAAATTATTATTAAAGGTTTTTTAAAATTTCTCATAATGTACTAAAGGTATGAAACTGCTGGAAATTTTTCAAGTGGTCAAAAATACTTCAAACAGTTTAGAGCGACCATGCAAAGGGGGGAATTTTTGATTTGTATTGCTTTTCTCTTTCTAATGCCGTATTGAACGTTATCCTGCGTTGAAAAAACCCCAGTGAACATTTTCTCCAAAAACACCCATAGTAAATTCGGAAAATTCTCAAAAAACGCTTGTTTTGTTTTGGAGACTTGTAACAAGTATTATATT
>JASAMX010006080.1:0-11438 GCA_030248175.1 Microlaimidae sp. YZB2_3
GTGCTGCAGTGTGTGAAACTCTGTGGCTCTCCTTTTATTTTTACTTTACTTAAATTAAAATATCACAAATTACTTTTATTCTTACTTTACTTAAATTAATTTTTTTTTAAAATTACTTTTTACTTTTTCTGAAATAAATCAAAAATCATTACTTTTTACAACCGTAGTGTATACTGAATATAATAGTAATTTAGGTCTAAAAAAATCGAAATATTCAAATATTTTTTTTGTTCTGCTTGAAAAAACTTTGCGTATTAAAAAAGCAAGTTTTTCTACTTACACAAGGGCTTAAATTCTAAAATTGACTATTAATTACCTAAAACAAATAATTTACAGTAAAAAACTAGAATTTTTGAGAAAAAAAACGACCAAAATTACAAATTCTGCTAAATTTTTAGCCTGCCCCGGCCCCGGCAAAATTTTCTACCCCGGCCCCGGCAAATCAAAATTTTTCTACCCCGGCCCCGGCATCAGCAATAATTCTGCGCCGGTCGATCCCTAGCTTTAACTATATTTAGAGAACGTAGGTAAACTTTGTCTGGAGCGCCACTGCACCACGCTAACTATAATTAAACAACGTGGGTAAATTTGGTAATTTAAATTCATATTCTTCTTCTTATTTTTGATTATTATTATGAATTATTTATCGGTGGCGCGGGAGCGCGTAAAGATACTACGCACCACGGCACCCTGCAAACTATAATTAAGGAACGTGGGTAAATTTAGTATTGTGTTCTTCTTCTCCTTATTATTTATATATTATTTTTCAAACGCTTATAATTTAAAACCAGTATTCCTCCCTCGTTACAAATTGATCAAAAAAAACATGGGTTCTTTGGAAATCGTAGAAAATTGCGCAATAATTTCTAGCAACTACTTTAATTGATAAATAATATGTGTTCTATTGATAATATTAAAACTGTTAAAAAGTATATCTCGGCAACGGAATGATTATAAACATATTTTATGTCATAGCGCAGCTAAAACTATAGTTTATTAAGCTATTTTTTAAATTAATTAAAAAAGTGGTAGGCTACTCTTGAAAAATGCTCTAAGAATAGAGCAGGAAAAAGGGGGATTTTCCCCCGGGCGTATGTTTAGACAGAAAAGATGTGGACTAGTCTGAGATGGACATTATGTGGACTATATTTGCATTTGATTTAGCCAGCTGGTGACTGAATAAAAATTTCTACCATATATTGATTTGTTTATACATTGATCTAATCACACAGCACTCTTGAATTTTTTTAGTCTAAATGTCAATTGAAAAAATCATACTCACAGCAATCTTTGACAAGCGCGAAATCGCCACCTTTTCTATTAGAAGGCTATATTTGTATGTGTAAGAAACAACTATAAATTTAAAAAAGTGGCGATTTCGCGCTTGTCAAAGATTTCTGTGAGTATTTTTTTTTCAATTGACACTTCATCAGTCTGAAAAAATTCAACAGTGCTGTGTGATTAGATCAATGTATAAACAAATCAATATCATATGGTAGAAATTTTTATTCAGTCAGCAGCTGGCCAAATCAAATGCGAATATAGTCCACATAATGTCCATCTCAGACTAGTACACATCTTTTCTGTCTAAACATACGCCCGGGGGAAAATCGCCCCTTTTTCCTGCTCTATTTCTTAGCGCATTTTTCAAGACTAGTATCCTATTTTATAGTGATGGGCAGTTCTGGTTCTGGATGTTCCGGGCGAAATTTGGATTTCCGGTTCCGGATTTTTGGAAAGTCTCAATTCCGGTTCTGGTTCCGAGGGTCTCTCAATTTAAAAGGCAGTTCCGGATGTTCCGGACAAAATTTGGAATTCCGGTTACTGTTCCGGACTTTTCACAAATCTCAATTCCGGTTCTGGGTCCGGGGGTTCCGCAGCTCCGCCCATCACTACAATTATATGTTTCTTATAGTAATACTAAAACCTGTCGAAAATTAATTCTTACGATCGGCAAAGGCAATGCAGAATATGAACGCCCGGGAAACGCTTTTACTACTACCTGTGATATAAAGTGCGACCTGACCATAATGTTTAGAGCCGATGTCACTAGCCAGTATTTAACTTGTGGATATAATAGGAAATTAATAATGTAAACCAAAAATAAACAATTTTATTACATAGGTACATAATATTTTGATCATTATTATAACATAAATGCAAAATAGTAAAATAATATTAGGGTATCTGACGTAATTTCGGCCAGGCCTTAATTTCGGCCACCAATTTAGGGTGTTACAAAATTGGCTTATTTTTAAAACACAAAAGAACTAGCAAAAAAGTAACTGGATTAATGTTGAATAGTGTTTTTGAAAGTTTTTTTATTTTGTTATTCTGCATTATCAACATTTTCATACAAAAAGTGAATTTTTTGTGATTTTCTTAATTTTTGTTTTGTGTTTGAACTGCATCAAATTTAGAACTAAGCACAATATAACCTTAAAATATCTTCTATTTAAGGCTCAAAGTTGTTCATTTTCATGTTCATATTCATATTTTCTTCAAAATCACTTTCCATCGCGTTTAACTAACTAATAGCGCATTTCAAGATTCCGTCCATTTCGGCCACTTTAAAATTTAAGTGAAAGAACCTGCCGTTTTTTACTGTTTTTAAATATCATCGTACTACTGTTACTGTATTTATAATTTTTTTTGCTCGTTTGATTTTTTTTGACGTTTTTTAAGCCAAAAATAAAAATTCAACAAAAAATACAGGTTATTAAACTTGTTTTTTTAAGGTTTTTACATAATTATTTAAAGTCTTGTTAATAACTATTAAAGTTTGCAAACGGGAAAAATTAAGTTATATGTACTAAGAACAATACCTAAGGATAAACTTACAACCTTTAAAAATTTTTACTGTTCAGTTTGGCAATAGTTTTTTCTAGGTGGCCGAAGTTAATGGCTCGCGCTTTAATTTCGGCCACTATAAAAAAACCCTTTAAACCTCCACTAATCTTTAAGTCTAACAAAAATTTTAAAATTTTGCACTGGAATAACAAAAATAGTTATCGATTGATTTTTAGACCAAATTTTGGGTCGATTGGAAAAACCAGAAAAAACTTATCCGAAAAATAAAAAAATGTGGCCGAAATTAAGTCAGCTACCCTATAGCTTATACAGAAATTAAGCGTTAACATTATTACTTAAATAATTTTTGTTTAACAGAAATGTTTACATTGAAAAATATCACTAAATAAACAAAACGCAGGGAATTTTTAAATTTGCGGTACCGACCGAGCAACATTGTTTGGTTTTAAATTTTATTAATTTTCTTTGGAAAACAAAGCTTTCTCTTTTTGTAAGAAAAAGATTCTCCAATAATTCGGTACTGCACCTTTAAGCAATTATTACGGAACTTTATCCAAATAAATCAAGTTTCACATAATTTTGAAACTGATTCCGTTAGTGGTTTTTACAATCATTTAGATCCCAAAACAAATCAGTTTGCAATGTTGCGGATAAAAGCTTTTTTTATTTACCGGGTTTAATTCGAGAAACTTATAAAAGTAATAAACAAAAAGAGTTAGATAAAGCAAAATGGTCATACGAAGCAACACCTAGACGATTGCATTTCTAATCGTCTTAACCATAGGTGGGCAGCTTCCCGGATTTTAGGGGGTATACCCGACCTCCGAAATTCGGAGGCGGGTGTCCCAAAAAATTTTTTGGGGTATACCTCAAATACCCCATTTTTAGCGTTTTTAGTACTGGGACCCCCCAAATTTTAGGGGGGGAAGTCCAGGGTACCCCCAAATTTTACGGGAGGGGTGTTGGCTATAATCGGGATTTTCGGGGGGTATAACCCCCCTAATCCCCTACCCACCTATGGTCTTAACCGATTGTGCACTTTGACTGTCAACAAATCGTCGTTACCCTATTAACTACAGAATAAGTCACAGTAAAGTGTATTTTATAATTACAGTGGCTCATTTTGCTGTAGTAACGACAAAATTTATGTGTAGAAGAGTCAATAGCTGGGAAATATCTTAAGCGACGAATTTTTTAAACTTACCGAAATGCATAAGATTTTTTTAAACGAAGAATCAAAATTAAATTATAATTTTATTAGTTTTGTAGACTGAGATAGAATACTTAAAGGTGCGGTGTGGAGTCAAACTTTTTGTGTTCGATTTTGATGATTTTTTGTGAAAACATTACTCCTGCCCCAAACAGCCCACAAAAATTTTTTCAACAAAATATCTTTAGTGGTTCAAGAAGTTATGACCCCCCAAAAATGGCGTTTTTTGACAATTCTGTACGTGAAAGATTGCTGAATGAGTATAACGATTTAAGTTTAAAATTATGTACTCAAAGAAAGCGGCTACTTCTTACTTTAATTTGATACTTTGATCGTTAAGATTGGTGTAGTATTTGGCCAGAGATTGCGTTTTTTCTAAAAAAAATCGTCGATTTTTTCGCTAAAAACACGAAGTGAAGGAAAGAAAGGTTGGGCAAATTTCACAAAATCACTGCCGTCGTTTGGTGTTTTTAACTAAAAAGTTGCGAGTTTTTTGTACGGAAAACGCAATATTTCGACAAATAGTGCGCCAATCCGCCAATCTTAACGATCAAGGTATCAAATTAAATTAGAAAATAGCCGCGTTTTTAAGTGCATATTTTTTAACTTAAATCGTTATACCCATTGAGTAATCTGTCACGTAGAGAATTGTCGAAAAACGCCATTTTTGGAGGGTTCAAAACTCCTGAACCACTGGAGATATTTTGTTGAAAAATTTTTTGTTGGCTATTGGGGGCAGAGTGATGTTTTCACAAAAAATTATCAAAATCAAAGACAAAAAGTTTAACTTCGCACCGCACATTTAATCGTTCGAACTGAAAATTACTTCTCGAACTTTAAACCAATTTGTTTAATTGCTTCAAATTTTAATAATAAAACAACAGCTTATTTAATAATCTCAAGTAAAAAAGACAAAATCTGGTATTTAAAGTAGAAAAATTGCAATATCAATTTTAACAACAAGCTAACATAGTACTTTAGTAGTTAAAATTCCTTCAGTGGGCCGACTTCTGTTTTGTAACTTCAAAAAACAAAATTAAACCTTTTTTTCGGTTAATTATCGTTAGAATTTCACCAAAAACACTTATTATTTAAAAACACATCAGAAATTTGATTTATTTAATAGTTAAGACATTGTTTTTTTGATCTTGGGTAAAAACTAAAGACAGTACAAGTTTATTAATCATATAAAAAAAGACTAGTATAAATAATCGTAAAAGTTAAAAGCATGTTTCAGACTACACAGGCATAAATAAACAAACACCAGGGTACTGCCAATATTAAGCTTCTCCTTATCAGTTTAAAAAATACACGGCGAATATATCAAAATATATTACGGTGTTTTCAAAATTTATGAAATTTATATATATATACCTATCAAGGATTTAAGCACTTTTCGATTTATTATTTAAACAATCTGGGTGCAATAAGAAGTGCGGGCTTTTAATATTGAGAATAAATATTTTTGTTTCTATCAGCAGTGCCCCCATGTTCTGAACTTTTTAAAATACCCATAATAACAATTAAAACAGAATGACAGTAAAAAAGCATATGGTGCAGTAAAGCATATAACTTAAATTTTGGTTTATATCATATCTGGTGACTTACAAAAAACTGCAATAACTGTACAAAATCAACATATTTACAATGTATTAAAATACCGTATGAAACATAACTCTATTTAGTAAAGAATCTTAAATATGAAACAATTGGTTTTAATAAAAATATTATTAAAATAAAAACAAAACTATTGTTTTAAAAACACAAAAATACACAATATTTTGTTTACTTAATACAGTTTTAAGCTTAAAGGTTCGAACTTTTCACTTCTTATTTCGATTTTCGGGTTTTGGTAAAAACCATAACCTGTCACTAAATTCTTTTAATTTTTTTAGCTAAAATAATTTTAACAGATTACGAAATACGACCTTTCGTAAATAGCGATAAAAATCTTTTTCAAATCCATTTAGTATGTAACTAAATACTTTCTACCCCGGCAAACAAATTAAAAAAAAGTGAATATAAACTGTATATCTGATTATAATAGTTGCAAATCTATATTTACAAAAAACACTGATTACACTATTTCTGCCGCTATTTTTGTGTTAAAAGTATATTGTAGCTTTTTTTTAGTTTTATAAAAAATCCTAAATAAAGTTAAAAAAAATTAAAAATAAAAATATTAAAAAAAAAAAAATTAAAAAATATGTAGTAAATGGACCATTTAAAAACGGCACCCACCAGAAAAATATAGTAAACCGGACTAGTGTGTGTGTGTGTGTGTTATAGTGATATTTCTATTCTTCAATATCACGCTCCGGAGTTCCGGCCATTAACAGCGGAGGGAACTCCGGAGCTCCGCTCCTTAAATGAGCTATTTAAGCTTATTCAAGCTTGAAATACATTTTAAACTACTTTATCTCTATTTGTAGGACTATTTTTATTGTTTTCAATAATTTTTGGAAAATTTTAGTTTACAAAGTGTCAAAATAGAGTTTAAAATGGAGCTTGGAAAAGTGTCAAAATAAAGTTTAAAATACGCCTTTATAAGTAAAAATAAGTTTAAAATTCTTTTACATTTGTTGTAACAAAACGTTACATTTAAAGAAAGAATTTGCTCAAGTACAAAACTCTTTAAAAATCATTTTTAGTTTGTTCTGGAAAGGTCTTATCCCTTGAACCGTTGAACGATCATACTTTTAAGGAAGTCAAAACATTGGATCGTACCTTTAAGATAATATAAACACAAATATAATATAATTTATTTATATTTATTTATAAATATAATATAATATAACACAAATTTAATATAAACACAAAAACACCGTTATAGTATTTTAAGTGAAATTATTAAACAAGCGCCGCCCTTAATAAGAGAATTTTTAATATAATAGTAACACGCACAAGGAGTTTTTATTTTAGATCTTTGAAACAAAACGAAAGCGCGCAAGGCCTTTTAATTGATAGTAAAACAATACAGCTCAACCTTTTGACGTTTGAAAGTCCCTAAACTTTTTTATCTTTTAAAACTATCGGGTCAGGTTTTCCGGCATGGAAATAAAAATTTGTTACAAAATAAATGTTTTTTTTTTACATTTTTTTAAAGATTTTTAAGTTTTCCAAAAATAAAAATCAATAACAAAAGAAAAAAAATATTTCAATTTGGTTTTAATTTAATAAAATTATTGCGAAAAGTCGGTGAATATTTTTAAATCGATGCTATATCTTTTAATACTTAAAATTGACAAAAACCAACGTTATTTAATTTTTGACGGATTTCCGACACTTTTGGGTCAAAATATAAAAATATTTGTAAAACAATTTTATTCAGTAATTTTATTAAAGCAAAATTTATAAAAATATTCCGCAGGTATTAATTCTAAATGTAAAAACGTTTTGTTTTTCATCTAAGTATTAGATTATCGCAAGTTTTCTAAAAGTTGTCTGGGCTTTTAAATGTTTTATTTATATTCGAATTTTGGCATTGTAAACCGATAAATTTTTTGTTACTGTTGTATTTAAAATATATCCCTTCTTCCCGAAATCCCTAACATACATTAATTGATAAATTACCCAACAAACGTGTCTAACATACTAACAATTATACATACAATGTAAATGCACGTACGTAATTAAAATAAGTCATCGATAACTCTTTATGACGAAAACCCTTTTTATTACTAAATCGTTAGAATAACAAAACATACTATATTATTAATAGAATATGTAAGGCTTACGTAGTGTGTCTTTATTACAGTCAAATTCATAAAAGAAAACCTGTCATTTGCTGTTGTTTTTTTTAATTAAACCAATGCTTTAATTCATCGGCATGATTTGAATTGAGCCTTTTTTTGTAAAGGTTTCATTTTCTTGAACTTAAAAGAATAGAAAAAAACGTTTAAAATTGACAAAATCAAAATTTTAAGACAAAAAAATAAAACAAATTAAGTAAGTTTCATTTACGCATGTATAGACGCATTCCCTTTAACTAAGCTCCGCCCACAAAAAAAAAACACAAACTAAAATCAATAAATTACTATGCTAATCTATGTCCTGAGTCTCAATCAAAAAATTCTAAAAGTTAGGTAACACTTTTGAAGCACGTACCTAAAAATCAAAAAAAAAAATTCTATAAAAAATAAATACTTAAAATGCATTATGCAATTAATCTTTCGTTCGTAAAAGCATGGATCATTTTTGGACTATTAATGCAATTTCAAAAACAAAATAAGACATTTTAATTGTATTTAATCAGTAATCCAATGGCGCTTTTAAGTTTTTATAATTTCGTATGTTTTTATCTAAAAATTAATAAAATTACTACAAAATACAAAAATAACAAAAATAAAATATACCATTCTGATAACACCAATGTGCTATTCGTTTAAATACGAATAAATTGATAGACTAGTTTTTAAAATTACCTGAAAATTGTTTAAGTTACGAGTGTTTTTGCGACGAAAAAATTAATGGCATACGCATAATGTATTTTAAGTATTTGTTTTATTTCTATAATCAATTTATTTCGCTTTTTTTAAATTTTCAGGTACGCGTTTCGAAAGCGCGTATATACCTAACTTTTACAACTTTTAGAATGGTTTTCTCGAGACTCAGAACATAGATTAAAATAGTAATTTGAGCATTTTCGTATTTTTGTGAACACAGCTTGACGCTTCATATTTATCGTGTTTATGGTGATAATTTTAAGATGTTTTCACAAAAAAATTAATGATATAAATTAAAGTGAATGTAAATTTTTTGATTTTTTCGTTCTAATCAAAAACATATTAGTAATATTTTCGTCAAAAATCAATGACTTTCGGTTTATTTTCATAAACCATACATGAGCATAAGAGGGGGGTAGGGTGGGGTCCACCCACCCCCCTAGCCTCAAAATTTCGGACCTCCCCCTTGAAAAAAATCTGCCCCCCCCCAAATTTTTAAATTTTGACACCCTAATCCCCGCTGGAATTCTAAATTGACCCCCCTTATGAGCCAAATTTTGGGTATGAATTTAGGACAAAATTTACTGTGACAAACACGGTTTGTAGTAAAAAAAACAGTACTTTTGTACTCTTTTTATACATAAATAGCCTATTTTAGTATATAAAATTTTATATTAGTCCTATAAAACTTAAATAATTTAATGTGACTTTGTTTCTGTTTGGAAACCAGCCCTTCTTTGACAACCCTCTGGATTTCAAACTGGTCTGCCCCGGGTGGACCCCACCCTAAAAAGCTAGGGGAGTACCGACCCCCCTGGACCCCCCCTCCTAACTTTCAAAGGGCCATTTACCCTGGGCCATGCTCATGTATGTCGTAAACCCGAAAAAAAACAAGTAATAAAAAAGGAAGCACCGTTGAGGTTTTTGAGAGGGTTAAGGTGGGTTGTCTTTTTGGAGTTTATAATAATAAATAATATTATATACACCAAAACAAAAGTTATTATTTAGTATTGTTACACAGTAAAAAATACAAAAAGGCTCTTTTTTTAACATTTAAAATCAGTGTTAAACTTAATTGTAAACCCTATTTTTTTTTAAATTATTAGTATATATTTTTGAATTAAAAAAGTAATTATTAAGTAGCAGCAAAATAAACATAACAAACCCAGAAAAAAAATCTTATACACTAACATAATTGGTTTTAATTAAACAGAAAATTAAAAAAAGATAATATCATACTGATTAAATATTATTTTTACAAAACAATTATGCTCAAATTATAAAAATTCCAATAAAATATGCTTAATAATATAGTGTAAAAATCAATAATTAAATAATGCTAGACTATTTACAGCATAAAAATACACCTATTTCAATTCGAAAAATTTTGAATTGTCATTTATTTAGGTACCAGAAAATAATAATATTTTTAAACTTGAAAACTCATTACGTGTGAGTTAATAAATTTTTTAATTAACTAGTAGCACAAAATGCAAACTTTAGCACTTGGGTAAATTTTTATCCTCCGAAAACCAGGGGTCGCTATAACGTCAGTTACTTTTCTCATATTTAAAGAGGTTTATAAATTAATAATACATGATAAATTAATAATCCTTAGTTCCCTTTGTACATTACTCACTAACATTAACTAAAGTTTAACTTTAAGCAAGGTAAGATTGTGTTTTATCTGCTAATAAGTAAGTATATAGATATTTTATATAGGCTTTTTAATTAACACAAAAAATGTTTGTTCGAACTGTCGATTATATTAGTTATTCTTTCGTAGACCCTCTTTTAAAACGGGTTCCCAATTCGAAAGAAAATGTGTAAATAAAGCTACAAAGTTAGGTCTGCAAAAAAAAAATACAAAAACCCCGGAGTTTGGAAAAATTAACAATAATTCTACCCTTTCGAAGTTTAGCACAGACAAAATGATACAGTACATGATATGCTTTCTTACATTTTTTTTAAAGAATTATCTCATCTGGAATATATCTTTGGTTTAATCGAAGAATTTCACAGTCTTTTGTTCCCGTAATCCGCACCGCAGCCGGAAGCTGACCGATATTGTTCATTAGTTTAGTTATTAGTTATTCTTCGTGTTTTATTAGTGCATATTGAATTTTAAACTTTTAGATCGTATTTTGGGCCAACTGAAAGGCCATTCGAAGCCCCTGGGCACGGCCGTGGTCACATTCGATTCCATCAGGCGAAACAAAGGGAACCACCAAAGTCGGCTAAGTAAATTGTGTTGAGATGCTTCCTAAAGAAAGGTATAATAAAATAATTATTAATAATATATCAATAATCATGAGATAATTGCCTAAATAACAAAAAAAAAATTAATGCACAATAATGAGCGTAGCTACGATTCTTGAAAGACTGAGGGGGGGGGAAGAGTATAAAATTTTAATATATAGACATGTTCGGAATAAGCGTCTTTTACTGTACGAGGGAGGGTACAAAAAGAAAAAAATAAAATTTGAAAAAATCTTAGCTTTCTTAGTTTCTTAAGTTTAAACCTATACTTCATAAAAATTGCTAGACAATGATATGTTTCACTACGTTGAAGTGCTGTAATATATCAGTTTGTGCTAAAGAAATTTTTGTTTTTTAATTAAACGTCACAATAGTTTGAAATCACCAATAGTATTTTCCTGAACAATGATTTTGAATTAGTAAAAATAAAGATGAAATTTGTGCTTTTAAACTAATTTTAAACCTACATAGGTTTTTTTAATGTGTTGATTGTAAAACTATTCAAAATTTAAAAATTAATTCTAAAAAGTCCATTCCAAACTTTTAAATTAACCATTTTCTCTAATTGAAACATTAAAAAACTGGAAATAAAGCGCGCCAGCAGCGCCGGACCTACGAAGCGGCAAAAAACTAAAAATCCCCAAACACTGCTTTTGCGTTTGCAATATTTAAAAAGTATTTAAGAAATTTCTGATTCCTGGATTGTGAATATT